>JARHVA010001151.1:1250000-1262500 GCA_037957365.1 Torreya grandis | reverse complement strand
TGCTCTAAGGGAAGAATCAATCCTACATCCACCTCATGACAAGTAGTTAGTTAGTCTGAGTCATCATATATATATATATATATATATAACTAATGATGCATAATTAAAAAATATACATCTATAATTTATGAAATAAAAAAGTACAGCTGTCACATAATTAATCCATCATGTAAACTAATCAAGATATAACTGACCCATAACTAGCATATGTCATAAATCTCAAATCAAAGTAATAAAAATCAAATGATAACCATAATAATCCATGAATTCAAAGGTTATAATACTTAGGGTGAAATCAGGATGTAAGATCCTTCTCCCCTAAAATTGGTCATCATCTCAATGACACATATTCAAACAATAGTTCTGAATAACAAATAGAGTTTAATAGAATAAAAACTTAGTATCAAGTATCATATCAATCAAAAAAATGTGGAAATAGCCTATAGAAATCAATATAGTCCTCCCAAGTAGTACTATCCTCAGAGTATTGGTCCCACAAGATCTTGCACTATGATATTTTTATATTATACAAATAAAGTATGTGAGTGCCAATTACTTTGATTGGTTCTACCATGACCACTCTGGGATCCAGAACCTATAAAGTATTTCAATCTTGTACATGTGAAAGATCAGCTATATATTTTTTAAGATAAGATACATGGAGAACATTATGCAATAGAGCTAAGGCTAGTGGTAATGTAAATATATATGCTACAGGATTGACCATTTCTAAAACCTTAAAGGGTCCCACATATCTTAGTAATAGTTTCATTGGATTCTCAAATTTAATTGAGCTCTTCTATGATTTAACCTGCAAGAATACTTTATCACCTACAAAAAACTATCTACCTATCCTTTTCAGATCAACATAACTCTTCTATCTATCATTGGCCTTAGCCAATCTTTACCTGATTAATCTAACTTTTTATTCTATTTTTGAAAGCATCTCAGGCCCAAAGACTACCCTGTCCTCTAACATGTCCCAACTGATGGGTGTCTTGCACCCTCTTCCATATAGTGCCTCAAATGGTGATATCTTCAATGCTGATTGGTATGAGTTATTATATTCAAACTCAACCAAGAGAATATAATCTTCCCATTTGTATTGCTGATCTATGTAATACATAAGAATAATATCCTCTAACACCTGATTAACTTACTCAGTTTGACCACTAGTATATGGGTGATATGCAGTGCTGAAATTGAGTTGCTTACCCAAAGCTAAATTCAGAATTAATCAAAACCTAGAAGTCATATTTGGATCATGATCCAAATTAATCTTATCTATAAATCCATGCAAATTATATACTTCTTTTATGAACCTCTTTGCAAGAGTAGGTGCATCATTTATCAAATTGCTTAGTATAATATGAGCCATCTTGGTTAGTTTATCAACAACTACCAAGATCATATCGTGCTTGTTTTATGACATTGGTAAGCTTAGACAAAGTCTATACTGATCACCTACCACTTCCATTCTAGTATATCATGTGAATATAACAATCCATATGGGTATACATGCTCAACTTTTACTCACTGACATTTCAGACAATGTGGCATAGTCTACCACATCTTTCTTGATTCCCTTCTAAAAATATAGAGGTATAAGCTCTACCATGAACTTGGTTACTCCTAAATGTCTTGAATATGTGGCATTGTGAAATTCTCTTATCACTGTGATTCACAAATTATCTTGATCTAGCACATACATCCTTCCATTATAATACAAAAGACCATCACTCTCAAAACTAAATCCTTTATATCAAAGATTCTGAGCATTCTTAGTTAATGCCTTTTTGACCTGGTCATAGAATTCATCTCCTACTGAGAACTCAATTACACGATACCTAAAATTACTCTTGATAGTAATCATGGACGATATGTACCTTCTACGACTCAAGGCATAAGTTACTCTATTCTCTTTACCTTTAATGTAATTGATATAAAAATCATAATCAAATAGAAAATATAACCAACACCTCTGACAAGCATCAAAATTTAGTTGGGTGAAAATATACTTGAGTCCCAAGTTATCTGTCTTGAGATCAAATGATTTTCTCAATAAGTTATGTTGCCATACTTGCAAAGCATGCACAATTGCTACAAGTTCCATGTCATGAGGGGCATAGTTCAACTCATAAGGTTTCAGCCTCCTTGATTCATAAGCCACTATTGCACTGCCCTACATAAGGAATCCTCTTAGTCCCTCTCTTGACGCATCTATGATCACTAAAAATTAACCATTGGGGTCAGGAACTCATAACACTAGTGTTGAAATAAGCCTTATTTTCAATTCTTGAATAACTACTTCACACTTTTATGACCAGGAAATTTTTTGGTTCTTCTATTGTAAGGAGGTAATTGGATTAGCTATCTCTTGTAAAAATTTAGAACAAACTTCCTATAATAGCTTACTAATCCCAAGAAACTTAGATAATTCCTGATTACATAGGAATAAAATAAAATTGGTGGAACTCCATTAAAATAAGTTTTAAGCCCCAACATTTTAGGCCTCACACTAGACCTATAATCATAAGGGTATGATGAAAAAATAAAATAAAAATTAACAATAAATACAAGTCTCCAGGAAATAATAAGAAGTCAGCTAAGGAGGGTAAGTGATATTAGATTCATTCTTTAACAAATGGGTGATAGGTTTCCAATTTATATTTAGTCTCTAGCCATCATCCCTATTTAAATTTAATGGATTCTTCTCAATGTTAATAGCCTCACACACCCTTTTCAATTTATATTAAGTCTCTAACCATCATCCCTATTTAAATTGAGCAAATTCTTCTCAATTTTGATAGCCTCATGCAAACTTCTTACCTCATGCACATTATTTAGCATCAACCATTCCATGATAGTTCTTATCTTAGCTGGATCTATAGAAATACCATCTACAGAACCAATATGCCCTAGATATTGCACTCTTCCTGTAAAAATTCACACTTAAATAACTTGCCAAATAACTTGTGCTTCCACAACCATTGCATAACCAATTCTAGACGCTAAAAGTGTTCCACTTCATTCTTAGAATATATAAGAATGTCATCTAGAAAGACCAAAACAAAGTTATCTAAATATTATCATACCCCAAACCAGTTGATATATGTACATACATACATACATATATACATACATACATATACATACATGCATACATACATATATATATACACACACACACATATACATACATACATACACACACACACACACACACACACACACACACACACACACACACACACACACACACACACACATATATATATACATATACATACACACACACACACACATATACATATACACATACACACACACACACATATATATATACACACACATACACATATATATACATATATACATACATACATACACACACATATATTATGTGTATATATATATATATATGTATATATGTGTGTATATACATCTATGAATATATACTTATACATATATATGTATAAATACATACATACACACATATACATACATATATATGTATACATATCTATATGTATATATACATATAAACATACACATATTATATATATATACAGATACATCATCCAGGCCTCCCTTGGATTCCTAGATTAGAACATTGAATTTGCAACCATTCTTTTGGAAATTTAACTGTGAGCCCCTTGAGAGAAGAAAAAAATGATTCATTTTATATTAGCCTAGGCTCATAATCATATATTTGGATTAAGAAAGGATCCAATCTCAGTTACCCAAGCTATTATTAACAGTTTCATAGGAAATATTAAAGATTGGTGGGATGCTATCGGTGATGAATTTCATCAATCTATCTATGTTCAGGATCAACCAGTTACAACTTTGTGTAGTTATCTATATTTAGAATTTGTTGGCACCATAGATAATGAAAAGGAAGCTAATAAGTCTAAGTTTATGAAAGCACAACTATGTGATATGTCTATATTAGATGAATACATGTGCTATATGGAAAATCTATTTTACAACTCTCATGAGATTTTCAATCCTGTATACAAGCTTAGATATATTAAGTGATTTTCGAAATATTTTCTCAATAAGTAAAAGTGAGCTATGGGTGATCAACTAACTTCCATGTCTTTTGGAAGGATCAATCAAAATATTAGAGTAGTAAATGCTCAATTGTGTGCTGATAGGAAAAAACATAAAGAAAATCTTAAGTTTCACAAGCAAATTGGTGTTAAATCTTGCCATGAATTGGATGATCAATTTGGATGCATGGATGTATATAAATATAGGAAAAAGAAAAATAATTATTCATGTCAGTGTCATATATAAAATTATGATCAGATACCAAGCCCATGTAAATCTAGATATAAAATTAGAAAGAAAAAATTTGCTTCCAAAAGAACCTTCAAAAAAAGAAAACATGGTTTTCAAAAGAAACCTATTAAGTGTTTTATATGCCAAGGAAATCACTATGCCAACAAGTGTCCAAATAGGAAAAATGAATATAAGAAAATAAATTTCTTAGAAAACTATGATCTCAATGAAGATGATTATGTTCTACTCTCTGATGAAGAAGTGATTTATGAATCTGACATTGTTTGGGATTTAGAAGAAGAATCAGATAATCAAGTAAATATGATTTTGTTAGCACTAAGTCAGAATTAGAATCTTTAGACTATGATTCATAAATTGATTTTGAAGTTCATATGCTTAATACTCATTTTCCTAATGCATTGTCCATATCTCAACAAATTGCATTTTTAAAAGATAAGTTTGCCCAGATCCCAGTCTACATGATTTATATAAGGATGTCTCTATGATAAAAAATTAATGAATTAGAATAAAAATATGCTATACAAATTGCTAATGAAAAAAGATAGAAACCAATTTTCCCAGAAAAGACCAATCAAAGGCTAGATTCTAAGATACAAGAAGTATACCAGCCTAATACTTATGCAAGAACAAACTGGCATAAAATTTGAATTAGACAACTTCAAATTTTCTAGCCAGAGCTCAGAATGAATTAGAGATTCTTCTGAAAGAAGAAGCATTAGCAGATGAAGAACAATTATTTGAAAAAGAATTAATTAATGTCATTGATGAGATAGAATCTCATTTTGAGGAGGGGGAAACCTCTCAAATGGACACATCTCAAATACACCAAATCTCAATGCATTTCACAAATAATACTATTTTTAAAATATAAATTAAATGTGTAGGTTTTAAACTTTATAGTATAGATGTTTTGCTTGATACTGGTGCTGATATTTCACTTGCAAGATATCATTTTATTCCTTTTGATATGTGGTAACTTGACTTTAACAAGTTGACATTTAATACCAAGACTGCTATTTTTGAATGATTTGTTGTGGTTCTAGTATAGTTTAGTGATTATATCTATCATTTAAAAATTGTTCAACATGAGATGCCATCTTATGATATGATGATAGGATCTAATAATTTGTCAAACTTCTATCTAGTTACCATTCAACCACATGAAATAATTGTGACAAATAAGTATTCTCCATATAAAAAATACAGATATGAGTGCAAAATTAATCTTAAGGAGAAGCCAAGAAAGCCTGTAAACACTAGTTGGATTCAATAGAAAATAAATCTTTACAGTTTTGATATGGATTCTATTATAAATAAAATCAAAAGGGATTGTTTTTTTGAAAATCATTTCGTATTTTAGTTTAAAAAGGTGCATACTTGCAGAATAGAATTGAAAATGGTTAAGGATAAATATGGTAATGAGATTGAACCAACATTATCTCCTATTCTTAGAGAATAATTCTTCAAATAAATCAGTCAATTAAAAGAACAAGGATTAATTAGAAATTCTAATAGTCCTTGGGCCTGTGAAGCTTTTTATGTTAATAAAAGATTAGAACAAGGGGAAGAAAAGACTAGTGGTAAATTATGTTCTTTTGAATAAATATGTGGTTCTAATCCAACTTTTATTCCATCCAAGGATGAAATCCTATAGAGAATCAGTATCAGTAAGGTTTATAATTAATTTGATTTGAAATCTAGTTTTTGGTAGATACAGGTAGCAAAACATGATAGATATAAAATAAATTTTATCACTCCTTTTGGTCAGTTTGAATGGAATGTCTTACCTTTTGGCTTAAAGATTGCACCAAGCATTTTTCAATAAATGATGAATAAAATATTTGTTGCATACTCAGATTTTGTAATTGTATATATTGATGTTATCATAATTTTCTCAAAATCTCCTAAAATATTCAACATCTTGATAAATTATATCAGATTAGATATGATAATGGATTAGTTTTATCAGAAAAGAAGATGTCAGTATTTAAAGATGAAATTGAATTTCTAGGCGTGAACATAAAATCTAGTGAAGTTGCTATCCAAGAACATGTTTTAAAGAATATCAAGAATTTTTCTGATGTTCTGAAAGAAAAGAAAATGTTACAGAGATTTCTTAGATGTGTAAATTATATTATAGGTTACTATTATAATGTTTCCCAAGATAGGTTATTTATAAAAAAAATATTATCAAAAAATCCTCCTACTTGGTCTGAAGAAATGACTAATGTTGTCAAAATAATTAAGTAGAATTATCAAAATTTGCTTCCTTTGGCTTTGCCTAGTAATAGATTAAAGATCATTGAAATAGATGCTTCATATTAGTTTTAGGGAGCCATAATGAAATAAAGATTACCTGATGGTTCAAAAAATCCTTGTAGATTTGCCTTTAGTAGTTTAAGAAAGCACAAAAAAACTATCATTCTACTCATAAAGAAATTTTAGCTTCAATAAAGGCTATTCAAGATTTTATGTTTTTTGTTAGATCTGAAAAGTTTCCCATGAGATCAGATTTAAATAATTTTATGAGTATTTTAAATTCTTCTGACAAATAATAAAAGGTGTTACTAGCAGGTTGATTAGGTGGGATACTTTCTTAGTGGACTTTGATTTCATAGTTGAACACATATCTAGAAAGAAAATTTGTTTAGCTGATTTTGCATCTAGAGAAGTAAATTCAAGATACTTAGCCATAATGACATAACTATCACAAAATTAAGGGAAGAATTTCATAGACACATTTGGAGATCAACTCCTTCAATTACAAATCAACTAAATAATGAGATTAACAGGATGATCAAGAAATCATATGAATCCTCAACAGATTTAAACAATTATCACCTAGGACGGACTTCCCAATTCCAAGAACCAGATGGTAAAAGATGGGCATCGATTATTATGTTATATATAAAAATCATAATCCTAATTTTAATGGTGTTAATAATCCTTTCAAATTTTTAATTTTGAGGCATGGTTTTGATTTTCTTGTTTAATGGTCTATTTTTTGGCCTACTTATGATCTAGCTGTTGAATTTTTTTGGATTTCAAATGAAATACCAGACTATCTCAAATAATTTCTTAAACACTACATGCCTATCAAATCATCTGATGATTTGAATATTCATATTCCTCTAGATTATATTCATAATATTTTCATTACAATAAGGATACCTTTCAGGATAAAGTTTGAAGTATTATTTATTCAAAATCATCAAGTTAATCTTCATGCAAGTCTATATCTTGCTCAACCAATTGCAGCCTTATGGAAGTGGTTTACCATCACTCACCAAGTGATATTTACACCAATACCACTAGGTCATTCCATAAGATTTCAATATCCTCTTTACATGCATAATGATAATGATAATAGTAATAACTATCTAGACCATTATTATGATGAATATTTCCACTATTCTCCCCAAGGAGAATATGAATTCAATGATGATGATTGATAACTACTTATAGGGCTTGTTCGTAGGTACGAGTATAGATACGATATCCCTATTTTCTTTAGTAGACCTCACCACTTTTAAAAGGAGGTATACTGTTAGCCATGTTGACATATTCTATCGATGAGTGGTGGACCCTTTGATCCACTACTTTTTCTTCTTTTGTTTAGGTTCATCAATATTATATCTTGTTAATAACTGATGATCTTTTCCTATCCATCTATAAATAGGATAAACTCTTCATGTTGGAGATTAGTCTTACTTAAGGTCTAAGTATATTTTATAGAGTATATAAAGTGTATACTCTTTGCTTTCTGTTTGTGGGAACCTACAAATCAAAAGATTTCTATTAGGAAGTCTATGTAATTAGAAGTCTATAGTCTACATAATTGTTGTATCTATCTATATATTTTTGTCGATCTTGATATCAACTATCTCAAAGAATTCCTTGAACACTACATGCCTATCAAAGAATTAGATGATTTGAATGTTCCTATTCCTCCAAATCAGATTCATAATATTTTCATTGCACTAAGGATACCTTTTAGGATAAGGTTTGAATTATTTTCTGTTCAAAATTATCAGGTTAATCTTCATGCAATTCTATATCCTATTCAACCGATTACAACCTTATGAAAATAGTTTACCATCACTCACCAAGCCATATTTACATCAGCACCACTAGATCAATCCATAATAATTTTATCTCCTCTTTACATACATGATGACAATGATGATAGTACTAACTATCTAGATCATTATCATGATGAAGATTTCCAGTATTCTCCCCAAGAAGAATATGAATTCATTGATGATGATTTATATATTATATACTTTACATATATATAAAATGGCATATAATATATATGGAATGATTCTTATATATCTATCATTCTATATGCATTTATATATTATGCTATATATATATATATATATATATATATATATATATATATATATTATTAGAATGACATATATGTATATGTATATGTATATAATTTCAAGATAAAACCATTATAATATATGATTCCCAATCTTGAATACTAAAAGATCATTTCCAAAGCCTTATAACCTCCAACATACAATGTCTCCATCTTAGGAAAATCCATGATCCCCAGATTGATTCATATTTCTATATTGACTATTAGAAAATAATCAATCATCTAAATCCTTCAAGCATCCATATGATAAAAAGAGATTCTTATATTGAGAAATTGCTTCAAAACAACATAGGGCTTTTGGAAAAATCAAAAGTAATCTAGATGGAAGGAACATATGGAAAATAAAAAGAATAAAAACAAGGGCACACTTGGAAAAATCCTTTAGGAGATGAATCCTATATTGAAAAAGGATTTCCTAAAAGTTTTGACTTTAATCAATATTCTCCTGATATAGAACTCAAATGTATTATTTGAGATCTATAAATAAAAGCCTTTATTAGTCATCTAAGGTTAAATTGTATTATTTGAGATCTACAAACAAAATAACCTGAGCCTATAGCTATCCATAGTGAAGGTTATGTCAAGAGTAATAAAACTTGGCAAGATGTAATTAATCTCCAAAGATAGTCATTCAAAAAGGCAAAGGCAAAAAGTTTTCCTACTATAGAAAGATATCTAGATAAGATTTTTAAAGTATTTATGGCTAAAATTGAACCACAAAAAATTAAATCATATTTTATGAATCCTAATCCCAACACATCATCCAGGCCTCCCTTGGATTCCTAGATTAGAACATTGAATTTGCAACCATTCTTTTGGAAATTTAATTGTGAGCCCCTTGAGAGAAGAAAAAAATGATTCAATATATATTATCCTAGGGTCATAATCATATATTTGGATTAAGACAAGATCCAATATTATTTACTCAAACTATTACTAACAATTTCATATGAAATATTAAAGATTGGTGGGATACTGCCGATGATGAATTTCATCAATCTATTTATGTTCAGGATCAACCAGTTGTAACTTTATGTAATTATCTATATTTATAATTTTTTGGAACCATAGATAATGAGAAGGAAGCTAAGTCTAAATTTATGAAAGCACAACTATTTGATATGTCTAGACTAGATGAATACATGTGCTATATAGAAAATCAATTTTACAACTCTAGTGAGATTTTCAATCATGCATACAAGCTTAGATATATTGAGTCATTTCTTGAGTATTTTTCCAATAATTATAAGTCAACTATGGGTGATCAACTAAATTCCATATCTTTCAAAAGGATCAATTAGAATATTAGAGCTATAAATACCCAATTATAAGCTAATAGGAAAAAAACATAAAGAAACTCTTAAGTTTCACAAGCAAATTGGTGCTAAATTTTGCAATGAATTGGATGATCAATTTGGATGCATGGATGTATATAAATATAAGTGATATAAAAAAAATAAAAAAAATTATTCATGTCAGTGTGATGTACAAAAGTATGCTCAGATACCAAGCCCATTGAAATCTATATATAAATCTAGAAAGAAAAAATTATTCCCAAAAGAATCCTTAGAAAAATAAAACATGGTTTTCAAAAGAAACCTATTAAGTGTTTTCTATGACATGAAAATCACTATGCCAATAAGGGTCCAAATAGGAAAAAGGAATCTAAGAAAATAAATTTATTAGAAAACCATGATCTTTAGCCAACTTCAAATTTTTATAGCCAGAGCTCAGAATGAATTAAATATTCTCCGTAAAAAGGAAACATTAGAAGATGAAGAAGAACACTTATTTAAACAAGAATTGGTTAATGTCACTAATGAGGTAGAATCTCATTTTGAGGAGGAGGAAACCTATCAAATGGACACATCTCAAATTCACTAGATCTCAGCTTATTTCATAAATAATCCTATTTGTGAAATACAAATAAAATGGGAAGGTTTTAAACCTTATAGTCTAGATGTTTTGCTTGATAATGATTTTGATATTTCACTTTCAAGATATCATTATATTCCTTTTGATATGTGGCAACCTGACTTTCACAAGTTGACATTTAATACTACGACTTCTATTTCAAATTTTTTGTTATGGTTCCAGTATAGTTTGGTAATTATATCTATCATTTTAAAATTGTTTAACATGAGATGCCATCTTATGATATGATGATAAGATTTGATAATTTTTCAAGATTTTATCTAGTTACCATAAAATATGAGTTTATAATTCCTCTTAAGGACAAGCTAAGAAAGCCTGTAAACACTAGTTGGATTCAACATAAAATAAATATTTACAATTTTGATATTGATTCTATTATAAGTAAAATCAAAAGGGATTGTTGTTCTAAAAATCCTTTGACATTTTAGTTTATAAAAAGGTGCATACTTGAAGGATAAAATTGAAAATGGTTAAGGATAAAGATGGTAATGAGATTGAACCAAAATTTAAATCACATCACTCTTGAATGTATCCTACTCTTAAAGAATAATGCTTCAAATAAATTAGTCAATTAAAGAAAAAGGATTAATTATAAATTCTAATAGTCTTTAGGCTTTTGAAGCTTTCTATGTCAATAAAAGATCAGAACAAGTAAGGGGAAAGAAAAGACTAGTGGTAAATTATGTTCCTTTGAATAGATATGTGGTTCCAGTCCAACATCCTATTCCATCCAAGGATGAAATCCTATAGATAATTAGTAGTAGTAGGGTTTATAGTAAATTTGATTTGAAATCTAGTTTATAACAGATACAGGTAGCATAATAGGATAGATATAAAACAACTCTTATCACTCCTTTTGGTCAGTTTGAATGGAATGTATTACCTTTTGGTTTAAAGACTACACCAAGCATTTTTCAAGAAATATTGAATAAAATATTTGCTACATACTCAGATTTCATAATTGTATATATTGATGATATCTTAATTTTTTCAAAATTTTCTTAAAGAACATATTCAACATCTTGAGAAATTTTATTAGATTATATATGATAATAGATTAGTTTTGTTAGAAAAGAAGATGTCAGTATTTAAAGATGAAAATTAATTTCTAGGAGTGACCATAAAATCTGGTGAAGTTGCTATCCAAGAACATGTTTTAAAGAATATCAAGAATTTTCTTGATATTTTGAAAGAAAAAAAATGTTACAGATATTTATTATATGTGTAAAATATATTGCAGGTTACTATTATAATGTTGCTCGAGATAGGCTATTGCTAGACAAAACATTATAAAAAAATCCTTCTGCTTGGTTTGAAGAAATGACTAATGCTACTAAAATAATTAAGCATAATTGTCAAAATTTACCCCATTTGGATTTGCTTGGTAATGAATTAAAGATCATTGAAACAGATGCTTCAGATCAATTTTGGGGAGCCATATTGAAAAAAAGATTGCTTGATGGTTTAGAAAAACCCTATAGACTTGCCTTTGGTAGTTTTAAGCAAACATAGAAAAATTATCATTCTAATCATAAAGAAATTTTAACTGTAATAAAGGCTCTCCAAGCTTTTGTGTTTTTTGTTAGATCTAAATTTTTTCTCATATGATCATATTTAAATAATTTTATGAGTATTTTAAATTCTTATTTCAATATCAGAAAAGGTGCTTCCAGTAGGTTGATCAGGTGGGCTACTTTCTTAGCGGACTTTGATTTCATAGTTGAATACATATTTGGGAAGAAAAATTGTTTAGCTGATTTTGCATCTAGAGAAGCAAATTCAGGATACTCAGCCATAATGATAATAACTATCACAGAATAAGGGAAGAATTTCATGAACACATTTGGAGATCAACTACCTCAGTTTC
>JARHVA010001151.1:1190000-1245000 GCA_037957365.1 Torreya grandis | reverse complement strand
CCACCTCATGACAAGTAGGTAGTTAGTCCGAGTCATCATATATATATATATCAAAAACTAATGATGCATAACTAACAAATATACACCTATAATTTATAGAATAAAAAAGTATAGCTTTCACATAATTAATCCATCATGTAAACTAATCAACATATAACTGTCCCATAACTAGCATATGTCATATATAGTTACCCTACCACTACTATGGAAATGGGCATTAAGAAAAATATATCTTTGTGGGAGCCACTGAGGTCATTCCCATATGGAAACATGGTGCAGTGTAATGATAATAAGGTGCTTCAAATTTGAACTATGTAAGGGTGGTTCAACATCCAAAGCATAGAATATGAGACAAAGTGCATGACAATTTTGGATCCTTCTCTCTCCACATGCTTTACTCTCACACCCATAGCCAAAATCAAATTCTCTATGGATTTTATTCTCCCATCTTCATCCTAAAACACCATCTTCCTCTTTAACTACAAAAATGGCTCCATAGTCACATGTAATACTTCTTTTTTATGAACTATTTATGAAAACAATAATTCTTTGATGGCCTACCATGATTTGAATGACCTTTGTCCCAATTTTGAAAGCCTTTTCGTGCAGCTAAAAAATTCCCTACCCTACCATGACATTGATTTTGAAAGACTAGGGAAGTTTAGCCTCAAATATCTTCAATGTTCTCATTATACTTGTGTATATAAAAGGAAAAGTAAGACCTAGACTCATCCCAAGAATGGGACTACAACATATGGCTTTCTTTTTAAGACTCAGAGTCTAAGGGCAACATGCTAGATATTGGTGGTTTTTATGAAAGATGTGATCACCATTTTAGCCACGGAATTGATTGAGAATGCATTGGTTACCCTCACAGATGTGGTATACTTATATACTATTATTTAACAACCTACCCTAGCACCCAAGTCTCCATGCTTTGATGGTGACATCGTTTAGAATATTACACATAATTTTTGGAGATGAATCAAAAGTAGATATCTACATGTTGCTCCATAATATAATGTCTCTCATCTTGATGATGGTTCACAGAGTGTAATCCAAAATGTTGATTTAAAAAGTTTTACACAATTATTTCTATAAATCTTTATCAAATACGTTATGTACTATGGAAAAATTATCTCTTTAATTAAGAAATTATAGGTAACGTACAAGTTATGTTAGGAGGGATGGAATTGTTTCTATCACTTATTAAATACTAAAAAATTAGTATTCAATAAATGTAAATTAGTAGTTGTCCCAAGGGTGCAAGTTATGTCAGAAGGGATGTAAGTTTAGGTTTTGGTAAAGTGGGGAAATTAGTAAAGTGAAAGAATGTAAATTATTAGTTATATCATAATAAAAACCCATGATCACTGACCTTGTCTAACATTTAGTTCACAAATCATTAATAAACAACACATATGTTTTGTGTAGGTGATAGTGGAAAATGAGGTTGTGTGTTTATTCATATGGTGTGGTAATGCATTGTAAGGGGAGGAGATGTTTTGTTTTATGGTGAGATTAAACAATAACAAAGTATTAGGGAAGGACAAGGTCATACAGAGCATGTAATCAGTGAAATATTTCAAGGTGAGCTTCGTACTGATGGTGATGGATAATAACAGGGTATTTCAATGATGAACTCAAAGAAGCTGAGGAAAATACACATGCAAAGTTAAATGACATGTCACATCTATTTGATTTAACTATATAAAATTAAATTAGGTGACTTTAAAACTAATTAGACCAAAAATGAAAAGGCTTCCTCAACAAAATATGCCTCCTATATAATCTAATTGACTGATGCAAGATGCCATATGCAAATTATAGATATGGACACAAATATTTCCATATTTTTCCCATTATCTTTATTAATAACACTAACAACATTGATTGTATTCATAATAGTAGTGATCATTTCTCTTTATTTGGTGAATGGAGGAGAGGCAAAATTTTCACTAGGAGTACAATTGCTCCCAAATTTGGGTTGTTTGGTAGACCTGGGTTCAAATCCCCACCGAGTTCTACATACTCTCTCCAAGTGTTATGGCAGTATGATGAATTGTGTATGTGTGTGTAAGTGCAGGGAAATGATGGGTTAAAAGTGGGGTTGTAGACACCGAAATCGTGTCTACTCCTTGGTCGACTCTCCCCCTTGGTCCCCTTGGTCCACTTCTAACACATTCCTAACCCACATACTTATTAATTTAAAATAATAACTTATTTTAAATTAATAATCCCCCCTTTGACACATCACCCATAACACCTCGCCTTGGACCATTTCCCACCCTATGACTCACCTTAAGACTAAGTGACTCACCCAAGACCTATTCTTACTCCTTTCCAACCGCTTAACCAACTCTCGTGCGTATTTAGCCTGACCTTTGACAATTCTCTAATGGATTATGCACTTGGTGGATGGAGAACGAGCTTGTTAGCCCTTTTACTCATTCTCCACCCGCCGACGTCAGTCAAATGTCAACCGACGCCGGCGGGATCACCGACATCAGTTTACTTAAATCGAGTTCTAACCTCTCGCTCAGGCTAATCACTAGTTGGCTAATTATGAATCTCGAATCAACTCCCTCTTAGACACTTCTCTCTTGGACTCTGAGACTTTTTCTCACACGGATCGGGCTCTCTCTCTGCGCTCTCCTAGACATCAACAGGGACTCTCTGAAATCAATCATCAGATTCAACCAATGCTCTTCTGGCTACAGACACAATAGGGACAAGCGTCTCCAACACCTCTGGCTCTGCACCAAGCAGGAGGTAAGTATTCTTCTGTGATTTTTATTATTTTAGTGATTTAAAATGTATAAGCAATTAGCTTCTTTTCATTACTTCTAAGTATTATCAACCAGACAAATCCTGACTTTCAACTAGACCAGACCTGACTAAACTTCTTTTCAGAGAGGCTGAGAGGTTTTTCTCCCACCCATACCCCTTTTCTGACAACACATCCCCTGCCTCTGTCCCTCCTGAAGACCCTGTCTACTGCCTTACCACCCTGTACAGACTCTCAGACTACCACAGAGCATTCTACAGACCATTCTATCGACCAAAAACCCATCCAGACCCTGTCCAAGACCATTGCCTTGACTGATGCTGGCCTGTAGGCCCATAGCCCCTATCGACATCGGCATACATAACCGACATCGATGACCTTGACCAACCGACGTCGGCAGACCAACTAGCATCGATGACTGTGGTAGACTGACAGCAGACAACAGGTACGCATTGTTTGTATTTCTCTAGCTTAGTCTGTCATTATTTTCTTTATTTTTGACACTTTTACTTATTGACAGTGGATTGACATCCCTTAAGGAAGTCTTTGCACTTCTGAGACCAAGCATATCGCTTGGCAGTCCACCTTATATCCATCTAAAAATCTCTTTGTTTGAGTCTCTTTCTTCTGCAGGTGTCATCCTCCACAACCAAAGAGGAGTTCTCTCAACGTCTGGATAATGGTGCATAGACCTCATCCGGGTAACATCTAACCCTAGACCAATTATCTTAGTTTCTTACTTCTTTTGAATGTAGAAAAGCGAAAACTTGTTTTGAAACATTCTGGCATGCCCGGTGGGACCCTAGGAGTTTTCCTTGGGTTCATACTTTTCTCTTCTAAGCAAACTTTTCATATAGGTACATTAGGTCTCTCTTGCATCTTTTTCCTCTATCTCTTCCAAAAGACACTATTAGCAAAGTTAAAAAGAACCCTTCTTTCTTTCTTGCATCTTAGACTAGTTAAAATCATACTCTTCAACCTCTTCTCACTTGTCTGCATACGAACACACATTTCTATTTGGGCTTAAAATCAATTGCATTTCATTTATGATTGAATGCATATTTAGTCCACACATCTAGTAATTAAATCGCATCATGAATTAATCGTAGTCTACTTATGTTACACGACCAAATCACTTGCACAAAATCAAACATCTAAACTCACTTGAGACAAGGTCCGACTAGGATTTCATCACCTAGCGGGTACCTTACCCTTCCCGACAATCCCACTTGGACTTCACCACCAAGGGGAAAGCCCACTCTGTTCTCTGGTAGAGGATAAATTCTAGGGGAAGTATATACTGGCTAAGCGGCCCAGCTCGGCTCTGGGTTCGTGAAGTAAGGGGAGCAAGCTCCTAGCACTAGGCCACGTACAAAACCTAATACAGATCTTGAGCACCAAAACTAACCTGAAACCAACCTTAGACTGCTTCTTGTAGGACCCGTTCTACAAGCCAACTTCCCAAACACACTCTAAGGCATAAGCCAACAAGATTATAAAAGTTTATTCTTAGGATTTAACATTTAGGGTCTGCTTGTCTTCATCTTCTTTTCTGTTTCTATCTGGTTTTTTGAGCTAGTGAGGACGTTTTCTTTTTTCTTCCAAAAACTCTCAAATTTTCTAAGTTTCTAGAAAACACAGTAACCGACATCGGTTTTACCACCGATGTCGGCAACCTTTCTTCATCGGCATCGATTATCTGACTGACATCGGCAACCTGTTTCACCATCATCGGTTTTTTAACTGACGTCGGTCACTGTCCAAAATCTTCTTATCAAACAACAAGCTTAAAACTCAACTTTCTTCCTGTCCAACACCCATTCTAGTTTTTTAAGACTAAAAAACATAGTTTCTAAAACCTAACCCTTTCTTGCCTTGAATGGTTTTGACACGTAGTCAAACCAAGACTCTTGTTGACCACACGAGGCAATAACCGCTCTTGCCTTCGCCTTCCATAACCAGTCCTCTAATGGAGTATCATTCAGAGACCGAACAAACTCCTACCCAACCGACCCCGACTCAGCCTCCCATTGTCCTTAAGGGGGACCAAGACTTTGAAAGGTTCTTTAACCTCAATGTCAAGGCCCTTCAACATTATCTCGCAAGAAGCCAAACATGAGACTCTTCAGGCAACCCAATTTATGGGATGCCAACCTCCTTAGTTGAGATGGTGGCCATATCCACCACCTCTGTCATCCAACCCATAGACACCCAAGCCATCACCTCGACTAATAACCAGCCCATTACTAACTTTCAAAATGTGGCTTCTCCTTCTGTCTTTGGGCCCACTTCCATTGGGGTTTCGACCCCCCATCAACCGCAGACTATTCAACAAACCTCTACCCCTTTCCAAAATCTAGTTGTCTCCATCCCGCCTACTCTCACCCCCATCAACACCAGGGTGGCCACTCATCCATTGGCTAATGTTGCTACAATTCAACCACCTCTGGCAACATCAAGCCTAGTCATGCCTTCTACCTTCACGACACAACCCCCCTTGGTCTCCACTTCTATCCTTATGACTAGTTATCAATACGTTGCACCTATACAAGCACAACCGACTGCATCATACGCCCCTTCTAGCACCTTCCAAGTGCCTTACAACCTAGGGGGCACCCCACCCATAAATCTATCAGTTGATCTTATCAAAATGCTGATGAACAAAATGTCTAATCTTGAGACCTCTATTTCAGGCTCAAGAAATGTCCTGTCATATGACCAAATTTGCAATAAACTCATCTATCCCTCTGTCCCAATCCAGCCGTATCCCAGTCAGTGGGAAATTCCTAAGTTTACTTGTTTCCAGAGTAAGGAAGACCCATAGCAACACCTACGAGCATTCAAACATGCTTGTTACCTGATAGCACATGATGATGCATTACTGCTACGCACATTCCCCATGTCACTTTTTGGTGCTGCTCTCGACTAGTTCAGCTCTCTCACCAGACACTCTCTTTTCTCATTCACCCAACTGGCCCAAATTTTCCTTGACCACTTCTCAATCAATATCACCAAAAAGGTCTCCATCACAGACCTATACTCCATCAGACAGTTTGACGACGAATCCATAGCCGACTTTGTTGCCTGTTGGAGAGGCCTAATCAACCAACTCTCATTTTCTTTGCCTCAACCTGAGCTCATCGAACTCTTTTTCCAGGCATGTGCCAAACATATTTCCTCCACTCTCTGGGTCCAAACATTCCACACCTTTGATGAAGCTTTCACGATGGCTAGAAAGCTTGAACTACATGCCATCGAGGAAAACAAAGTCAAGTTGCAGATTAAAAACCCCAACACCAAGTCTAATGACTCTTCCTCTAAACCTTCTTCTTCTAATTCTAAATCTAAGGCATTAGCAAATGCTGTAGTCGTTAGATCATCTTCTTCAACAAATAACCAATCTCAGCCTTCCACATCAGACTACATCACCAAACAATTCTAGCAAAGATATGTGCAGCATCAGTATACTCCACTAAGAGAATCATACGCATCTGTGTTGGATAAACTTGTCAAACAGGGAGTCCTCAATCTCCCCCAAATTTGATTGCCTCCTTAATTCGATCCCTCACACGCTATCCCTGCATGGTATAGGGAGAACGACTTCTACAATTACCACCGTGTCAAAGGCCATGACACGGGCAACTGTAAGACTCTCAAGAACATCATTCAGGACATGCTTGATAAAGGTGATCTTGTCTTAGACAACCCAAATGTGCCACCCAATCAAAGCATAGACATCTTTAAACAACCCTTTCCTAACCATCCTCCTAGCCAAAACAATGTGCAAACCATGACTAATGACTCCCAAGAACATAATATACGCACAGTCAACATGGTCTCACCTCTCATATCTAACCAACCTCTCTCACAGTCTCAAGAGGTTAGTCCGCCCATCAGTCCATCACACGTGGATGAACCCTTTTCTCCTGTTAGTTCTCCATCAAATTCCCTTATATTGGAGGATGCCTTGACCATACCAGCACCACCAGCCTCACCTTCATCCTTCCTCCTACCAATGGAGGACCCTACCCTTCCTACTCCTCAACCACAAGTAGAAGGCACAATCATCCCTGCCCTTTATCCTCTTGAGGAGCCACATTCTCCTGTTCCTTCTCCACCAAGAGAAGACCCTGTCTCTCCACCTTCTCTGACCAAAGATGATCTAGTTATGACTCCCTCATGCCTTGGGTCTGAGACTGCTATACCTAACACAATTTTGACCCCACAACCATCCACATCTTCTGAAGGACCAAAGCCTCATCTGACATCTTCCCAACCATTCTATCGATTAGTGGAGAAACTAAGACTTCTCCAATTGAGGAAATTGGAGCATCAGGCATTATGAGAGCGACTCAAAGCTCCTCATCCTGTCCAGTCTGTCTCATCTCATGCCACTAACCCTCTTGTGACAAAATCCCCCAAAGTCTCTGACACAGACCAGACTTCCACTTCTAAACCTTCAAAACATCAACCATCCACATCAGAACATAAACCCTCATCCACCATATCAAAACCCATCAAGTCACTCGGTGTTCGCCCCGTCACTAACCTCACTCACCCGCAAGTGAAGGTAGACTTGAACCTTGCCTTGCCCAATAGAAGTCCTCAAACTAAACCAAAGATGGCTACTAAACCATGGCGGTGAACTCCTCCTCCACCGTCACCATCACCTTTGCCCTCCATTTTGGGCCCTCATCCCTCTACTTTAATAGGAGTGCTCTCTACTCCAACCCCTAACCAAAACAAGTTACCTCCACTACTTCCTTTACCTACCACAAGCTTACCTCCTCTGAAAAATTTAGCACCTCTCACAAAGAGAGTGTCATCTACACATGTGCCCGCACCATCAACCCAAAAGGTAGAACGAAAGCCCCCTTCAACACCCCCCAAGCAAAAGTCATCGACACCTCATGCATCAACAAGCATGGACCCCTTAGTGGGTTCATACACTTTGATATTGTGATGACTTTTACAAACCTCTAGCATAACCCTTCCGCCTATCAAACCATTCCAACCTCTCGGGTCAAAGCCATCCTAGTTCGATGACACTAAGATTTGTCTATATCATCGCACGCCAGGACATGATATCGAAAATTATTGTGCCCTCAAGGTTGTCATTCACCAATACATAGAAAAAGACACCCTTCTTCTTGAGGACACTATCGACAAACCTTCGACACCCTCTCATATCTCTCAAACCCCTTCATTGTCATCGACATCTCATCAACAGACTATGGTCTCTTCACCTCATTCGCCCCCTCTCTTCAAAATTAATGCCATCCACATAACCACTAGGTCACAAAAGGATAAGTCAAAAGAAAAAGCTACTATTCCTTGGACCTACCCTTTTGTCCAGCCACATCAACCACCAAAGCCCAAGATTTCCATCTTAGGTGCATCCCAACCCTCTTCTTCAGGGGCAATCCATGACTCTATGTTAAAATAGCTTCACCAAACGCCCATGAAGATGACCTTGTATGACCTCATCCAAAGCTCACCCCAGCATTATCAAGCTCTAATCAGAGCCTTATAGGCAGTGGAGGTCCAACCTAAATACCTCCAACCACTAGCTGCCTTGGTCCATTCTTTATCCCTCGTCGCCTCTATCACTTTCAGTGATTTTGAAATTCTTACCTCTACTTTGGAAGATCAGGACGCTGCTCTTTTCATCACAGTCTACGTTGATCAAACCCACATTAAGCAAGTTATGATTGACAGGGGCACCAACATTAATATCATTTCTACCCACGCCTTTGATCAATTGGCACTCCCCAAGAATTGCGTATCAAAAATCGATGCAATCCTTCGATCCTTTAATGACACCACCGCTACCACTATTGGCACCGCCATCCTCCATATTCGCGTTGGCCCGTGCACAGTCCCAGAGCTCTTTTACATCATCGAGGGAGAATTCCAATATAACATGCTATTAAGATGACCCTAGATCTGTGCCATGGCTTGCGTCCCTTCTACACTTCACCATTGTGTCAAATTTGAAAATGACGGACAAGTCCATGTCATTCCTACCGACCCATCCCCTTTCAAGACTTGTAACACGACCTATCGACCAAATGACATTCTCATTCCTCTCAAGACACCAACCCAAACATTGCCTCTATCTGTGGAAGCTTCAACCAATACGCAAATGGCGGTTGCCCTCACATCACCTTCTCAAGCGACAACCAAGGACCCCATGGAAGATATCTTCCAACAACTTTCACTTGGGGAATATTGCTTACTTACCCTAGACATGTTCTAGACTCTGCAAGAGTATGGACAACTTCATCACAGTTCTAACTATGACCATCATATCAGAATGGTCATCCCTTATGGTCCTCCTAACCTTCGAACCAATCTCATCTATGGGGGGCTGGATCGAGCTCCTACTGACGAGAATCCTTTCTCCTCACCTCAACCATTCACATCCAACTTCTTCTTTCTTGGCAACTCCACCTTTGCTCATACCTACCTTTATAGGTGTGCATGGAAGGGTTTTGGCTTTGGGCGCTACGAACAAGGCTCCCATCAGCCCATCGAACCACCCAATGAAGACAATGCCAAGAAACGATATGGTCTGGGTTTCCAAGAACCCACCGAGGCTTTTGCAAACCTTTGTCCTGAACCCATCATAGACCAATCTCTGCCAAGCTCGCCTATTCCCCCATCCTCACCTATGGAGACGGTGGTTTCCATCCCTCCTAGTTTTTTCTTTGCATAAACACCATCCGCTTGGAACCCCTAACCTATCAACTCAACGAGGTCTCCAAGTCTCTTCCTCTCATTATCCCAACATGATAGACGATGAATTGGCAACCATCAACACTGTCCATTGCGTAGACGATGATGCCATTCTCACCTACATGGGTGCTGATGACTCTTTCATTCAACGCTCCCTCCCTTCTAAAACACAGGTTATGTTAAATGAATCGACCATTGACATTAACCTTCCATCTTCTGATGTTCCTCACGTCTTAAAAATTGGTCAATCTTTAGACGCCCAAGAACAAATTGACTATACCAAATTCCTTTCAGACCATAGCAAAGCTTTTGCTTGGTCTTATAGCGATATGCCTGGTATCGACCCTAACATTGTCATCCATAACATCGTCACAAACCCAGAGGCTAAGCCTGTCAGGCAAAAGCTTTGCAAAATGCATCCTCGCATTGCACTCCTTGTCAAAGAGGAACTTCAGCATCTTCTTTCTGTATCTTTTATGCAGCCCATTGATTATCCGCAGTGGGTGTCTAACATCGTCCCTATCACTAAATCAACTAGGGGGATCCGAATCTGCATGGACTATCACGACCTCAACTTGGCCTGCCCTAAAGATGATTTTCCTCTTCCCAACATCAACCAACTTGTTGATCTTACAGCCGGTCATGAGATGCTATCACTCATAGATGGGTTTTCAAGATATAACCAAATCTTGATTACATCAAAAGATCAGCACAAGACTACCTTCATCACCCCATGGGGGACTTTTTGCTATCGAGTCATGCCTTTTGGCCTCAAGAACACAAGCACCACATATCAACGTGCCATGACTTACATTTTTCACGATCTCCTCCACAAAATCATGGAGGACTATGTGGATGACCTGCTTGGCAAGTCTAAGCTTCAACGCGACCATTTGACCATCCTCAAGATCATCTTTGCTCGCCTTCTTCAATACAATGTCCGCCTTAACCCCAAGAAATGTGTCTTTGGGGTCCTTTCAGGGAAGCTCCTGGGGTTCATCGTTTCTCTCCATGGCATTGAGATAGATCCCGCTAAAATCTAGGCTATACTCAAGATGCCACCTCCGACCAATCTTAAGCAACTTCACAGTCTACAAGGGAAGCTCCAATCCATCCGTCGCTTCATCTCGTAGCTTTTCAACTGCTGTCAACCCTTTCATCACCTCCTCAAGAAGGACGTCTCCTTTAAATGGGATAAGGACAGTCAAGAGGCTTTTGAAGCCCTTAAATGCTATCTGGTCTCTCCACCAGTCCTTATTCCACCTAAATATGACCAACCCTTCTACCTCTACATCTCAACAACCAACCATTCATTAGGTGCCATGATTGCGCACCAAGACGAGCAAAACCATGAACAAGCGGTTTACTATATAAGCTGAACACTTGTTGACTATGAAACTCGGTATACTCATATTGAGAAACTCTGTTTGGCATTAATCTTTGCCACTACCAAGCTCCGTCATTATCTTCTCAATCACAAAACCTTTGTCATCACTCACACTGACCCTCTTAAATACATGCATTCCAAGCCATACCAAAACCAGCGTATGGCTCGTTAGCTCATGCTTCTTGCTAAGTTTGACTTGGAATTCATCCAAAAAAAAACCCATAAAGGGGCAAACAATCACTAACCAACTGGCAGATGCCCCTCTTCCCGACAATCAACCTTCTCAGTGTGAGTTCCCTGATGAATCTATCGCCACTCTCTCTACTGATGACACATTCTACCATATGACGATGTTCTTCGATGGCTCCAAATGTCAACTCAATGGGGGTGCGGGGGTCATCCTCATCCCACACGAGGGTGAGCCCATGCCCCTGTCTTTCAAACTCAACTTTGAATGTACCAATAATATGGCTGAATATGAAGCCTTAATTTTGGGACTTCAAATCGCCCTTTCTTTAAGCATTAAGACCATCAACATCTTCGGCGACTCACAACTTGTCGTCAATCAAATCAACGGTTCATATCTTTGTAAAAATAGAATTTTGCAAAGGTACAAGCACTGTGTTGACACCCTTCTAGCATCTTTCGACCATTACCTCTTGCAGGCTATTCCTCGATCTATAAATAAGTTTGCTGACAGTATGGCCTCTCTAGCCTCACATATTCCATCCTCATCTTCTTCTTCGAGAATTTATGTTATGGTACACCATTTGGCGCTACCTTCATATATCTCCACTAACATCAATCTTGTCAGTACCATTGATTGTAGCCCATGTTTGGTATAAACAATTTGTGGACTACTTAACTTATTCTATCATTCCTCCCAACCTCTCTAGCAATATATGGCAGGCTTTCATCAAACAGCTCGCTATACCATGCTAGGGGTCTTCTCTATAAAAGAGGTTTCGACGGCCTTCTTCTTCACTATCTAACCTCCACTGAAGCATCTCATGTTATTAAACAGGTCCACAACAGGATTTGTGGCAGACACTTCAGTGGTAATTCAGTTGTCGAGCGCATCCTTCGCTTGGGCTATTATTGGCCCACTCTTCATCAAGACTGTAGCGACTATGTTCGGCATTGTATCAAGTGCCAGTAGCACGCTAACTTACTTCACCTCCCAAGCCACACTCTACAAGTCACTCAGGATTTTTGGCCTTTTTCACAATGGGGCTTAGATCTCATCGGCGAGATTAACCCTCATTCGTTTCTTCGTCATCAGTCCATCATCACCGCCATCGAGTATTTCACTAAATGGGTAGAAGTTGTTCCTCTCATCTCCACAAAAGTTGACAAAATTGTTGACTTCATCAACACCCACATCATCTGTCATTTCGGTGTACCTCAAAAAATCATCACCGATAACGGCAAGTCATTCAAAAACAAAACTGTCTAGAAACTTTGTGACTCCTTTGGCATCAAACTCAGCTTTTCTTCGCCTTACTACCCACAAGCAAATGGGCAGGCCGAGGCTTCCAACAAAATCTTAACTAAAATTCTCATGAAGGTGGTCAATGACACTGTAAGGGATTGGCACATTCACATTCCCTTCGCTTTGTGGGCCTACCGCACTAGCATCCGAACCTCTACGGGTGCTACCCCTTTCTCTCTAGTGTACGAAATAGAGGCTGTCCTACCTCTCAAAGTACAGATCTCGTCTCTTCGCATCTCTCTGCATGACATTCTTTCTCATGATGACTTTCATCAAGATCAATTAGCTCAACTTGAGTTACTCGACGAACATCATCTTGCTACCCTCAACCATCTCCATGTCTATCAAAAATGCATCAAACGAGCCTATAATAAGAATTTGAGAGAATGAGATTTCAACATCGAAGACATCATCCTCAAAGAGAACCAACACGTGACCAATATGGAATGGAGTAAATGAGGCAAATTTACTCCTAATTAGCTCAGACCTTACATCATCACGCACAAGTATGGATCAGGGACTTATCATCTGTCTTCTCTTGAAGGCCAACCAAAACCTGAGCCCCTTAATGCCTTGCATCTGTGACCATTATACTATTAGTCGAGAACTCGCTCACTTGACATTAAACTTGAGCTCATCCCTTGAGCAACCCTTGTCCTCTTAATGCTCATTTCTTTCAACCATGTTT
This sequence comes from Torreya grandis, assembly GCA_037957365.1. NCBI lineage: Eukaryota > Viridiplantae > Streptophyta > Pinopsida > Cupressales > Taxaceae > Torreya > Torreya grandis. Next base: position 1,231,907 of record JARHVA010001151.1, on the reverse strand, counting down.
CCCTAAAGCAAGCCCTATGTAACCCTTTTAAAAAGTATGAATGCTTTATCCTAATAAAAGGGAGCCCTTGAACTTCTATAGTCTTGTCCATGACTCAAAATTTTGTCAAAAAAATAAATTAATGTCAAAATATCAAAGGTCATAAACTCTAAAGGCAGACTGCTCCCTCAAAGGACAGCTGTACTATCATTGCTGTAGCTAATAGACTGCTCCCTCGAAGGACAGCTATTCAAAGCCCTCATATATATATAAAGTAAAAATATAGACCACTCCCTCGAAGGATGGCTATGACTAAACTCTTACTACAAACATCACTTTCTCAGAAGCTTCCCGCATCGATCGGCTTCACAAATGACCACAAAACAAAATGACATCTCTAGGTAGACTTCCCGCATTGATCAGTCTGCTCCAAAAAAAAAAAAAAAAAAAAACATTGGGTCATGGACTTGGCTTGTAGTCGTCTCAGGGTCTCCTATAAAAAGGGGCAAAGTTATCCTTACTAAAAAGGGTTACCCTCTCTTCACATATCACATCACCTACTCAAGGGATTTTGAGCTCATTTTAATGTCAAAGTGATTCGATTACCTCTCTAACACAACCGATGGTCAACGACGTAATGCATGAATGGGGCTTTTTGTTTCTAAAAACCCCCTACTTATTTTATCATTACGGTCCCTATCAATGAAAGGGAAAAAATGCCTTTCACTTCCTCCTTACCTTTGGTCACATTCAACCAAATCATTTGCCATCCAACCCAACCCAACCTTTTTCAGACCACTCACATTATCATAACTTATTCACACTAGTTTCTATGGACACCAATACACATGGAAACTATTGACCACACAATTTATGTCAAGCATAAACCATTACTTGCTGAAGCATAAATATACCCATTTCATTTTTAGCATACATTCATTACTTAATATATTGCTAGGGATGAAAAACCCCAACTAATGTTATAGAATACACCATTGCACAAAATGGAATACGATGTAACATCATCTTTCCCCTCATCATTTCAAGCATGTACCCTCAGACATATGAGAAGTGCTACATCATTATCATGACCAAACCAAACACATCAACCACTTCGACCCTTTTCCTCTCTCTTGGGAGAAGTACATTGGCCTGAGGCCCTTCCAATACGGGCTATGTAGGCATCACTCAATTGACATGGGGTCCTCTGAGGTTAGCTCGGCCATTCCTTTGTCCATCCTCGACCAATGACCTTGGAGATCGTGACTATCTCCTTAGACCATAACCACTTTCGAGACAACTCTGCCTTAGTTGTTTTGATTGCCCTTGCTACCTCATGCCTAGTTAGCAAATTGTCCACTACCCCCCCAAGTATTGGATCGTGCTCCAGTTGATCCCCACTACTTGTGGCCTTTTTTGTGTTTTCCAAGAGCACTTCCTGAGCTCGAGATACTTGGAACACGACGACCATTAGAGCTACAACTTGGATCGAATAACCCAATCAACTACGACTAAATGCTGGGGCCTGATTATTTTGATTTTGGCACTCCTCGACCTTGACCTGTGACAATTTGACCTGACCATCTCGTGAAGTGGTATGCACGAAATCTCAAATTTTGTAGTGTTCACATTCAAACTTCACCATATCCATCCACTATCTATCAAATCGGCACTCGATTTTAGGTTTCCTTCCCTCGACTCCCGCTTTGAGGGGGAATACCTCATCCCATAATCGGGGGAACCTACATTCATTTTTTTTGTCTTGCAGTTTGCCAGAACAACCAATAGGATGAAAACAATCTCATCCCATACCTGGGGCAATCAACTCCTATTTTTGTCTTACAGTTCGTCAGAACAACCAACAAGACAAAAAGGGGCAAATGTAGACACCGAAATCGTGTCTACTCCTTGGTCGACTCTCCCCCTTGGTCCCCTTGGTCCACTTCTAACACATTCCTAACCCACATACTTATTAATTTAAAATAATAACTTATTTTAAATTAATAACCCCCCCTTTGACACATCACCCATAACACCTCACCTAGGACACCTCGCCTTGGACCATTTCCCACCCTATGACTCACCTTAAGACTGAGTGACTCACCCAAGACCTATTCTTACTCCTTTCCAACCGCCTAACCAACTCTCTTGCGTATTTAGCCCGACCTTTGACAATTCTCCAATGGATTATGCACTTGGCAGATGGAGAACGGGCTTGTTAGCCCTTTTACTCATTCTCCACCCGCCAATGTCGATCAAATGTCAGTCGACGCCGGCGGGATCATCGACGTTCGTTTACTTAAATCGAGTTCTAACCTCTCGTTCAGGCTAATCACTAGTCGGCTAATTACGAATCCTGAATCAACTCCCTCTTAGACGTTTCTCTCTTGGACTCTGAGACTTTTTCTCACACGAATCATGATCTCTCTCTCTTGGCTCTCCTGGACATGAACAGGGACTCTCTGAAATCAATCATCAGACTTCAACCAATGCTCTTCTGGCTACAGACACAACAGGGACAAGCGTCTCCAACACCACTAGCTCTGCACTAAGCAGGAGCTAAGTATTTTTCTATGCTTTTTATTATTTCAGTGATTTAAAATGTATTTAGAATGTATAAGCAATTAGATTCTTTTCATTACTTCTAAGTATTATCAACCAGACAAACCTTGACTTTCAACTAGACTAGACTTGACTAAACTTCTTTTCAGAGAGGCTGAGAGGCCTTTCTCCTACCCATACCCCTTTTCTGACAACACATCCCCTGCCTCTGTCCCTCCTGAAGACCCTGTCTACTACCTTACCACCCTGTACAGACTCTCAGACTACCACAGAGCATTCTGCAGACCATTCTGTCAACCAGAAACCCGTCTAGACCCTGTCCAAGACTATTGCCCCGACCGATGTCGGCCTGCAGGCCCATTGCCCCTACCGACGTCGGCATACATAACTGACGCCGGTGACCTTGACCAACCGACGTCGGCAGACCAACTGGCATCAGCTACTGTGGTAGACCGACATCAGACAACAGGTACACATTGTTTGTATTTCTCTAGCTTCGTCTGTCATTATTTTCTTTATTTCTAACACTTTTACTTATTGACAGTGGACTAACATCCCTTAAGGAAGTCTTTGCACTTTTGGGACCAAGCATATCGCTTGGCAGTCCACCTTATATCCATCTAACAATCTCTTTGTTTGAGTCTCTTTCTTCTGCAGGTGTCATCCTCCACAACCAAAGAGGAGTTCTCTCAACGTCTGGATAACGGTGCGCAGACCTCATCCGGGTAACATCTAACCCTAGACCACTTATCTTAGTTTCTTACTTATTTTGAATGTAGAAAAGTGAAAACTTGTTTTGAAACAGGGGTCTTACATGGACATTATTTTTTTGAAAAATTAGAAATGTCAACATTTATTGATTATTTTAGATGGCTACACTCAAAATTTGAAGATGATATAAGAACATGAATTTTATATTTCAAGTATAGTTTTTAAACTACTATTTTTTTGAAAATGCTCAAGTATAAGTAGGTCAATTATCTAAAATTTGAAGAAGAACTATTTTTTAATAAAATCAAAGTAGATGGTTGTGCATTCCCTCATTTTTTTAGTGTCGTTTAGTATCGTTTGAAACCTGTTGGTGGAAAGTTAGATAATATCGTCTAGTTTAAAACCTATATATATATATATATATATATATATTTAAATGTGAATATTAATTTTACAATTAAATAAACACTAACAAATGATAAAAATTGGATAGCTAGTTGTGCGAACCCCCTCTCCAATTACCTCAAAAAAATAAAAAAATAGTTTTTTTCCAATGTGTATAAAATTAGGTTTAGTTTGCAACCATTTTTTTTTTGCATTTGGATTAATGAAAAAATATAGACATAAACAAATATATACATGTATAATTGTAACATATAGTGGCATAAAAAAGACATACTTAGAAATCAATATAGATAGAAACCTTAGAATAGTAAACAAATTAAAAAATCATATATTTAGAAAGAGGAAAGTGTGCTTGATGTCTTAGTAATAATTTTAATAAAAGCCCTGATGAAATGCTTTGTGTTTTAATGACAAAAGTTAGATTTTAGTTTTTTAATCAAAAACATATATTTGGTCATGTTTACAAGTCTAGGGCGTGGGCTCATGTTTCCAACCCATTTCAAAACTTGCAGACATGTTTCTAAATGTGTACACATTACTAAATGTATGCAATGTTAATGTGTTAGAAAGTAAAGAACTAGAATAATCGAAAGGCAAGGGGGTTGTTTATTAAATTAAATGTTAAGTATATGTTGAAATGTCAACTTATACTTTATATTTATCTTAGTAAATATAATAAATTGGTCTCACACTGCCATGAGTTACATTTTAGAAGATAGTTTTTCAAAATCCAATCTGGTCATTACTTAGTCATTTTTAGGATTTTAGTATTGAACTTAAAGGATTTTAGGGTGTAAATTTTGTAACTAGTGTTTATTTTTTAGGTTTTAGGGTCTTTTGAATTGCTTTCTAACATTTATAGGAGTTCTAAGTTTGTCAAAATTAAATTTTGTAAACCAACGCACACCCACCCACCCTTTATGTACATTTTACTTATAATTAGGTCCCTTATAGGTCAAAAGCAATATAAAAACACCATAGTCATTTATGACTACGGTAAATGGGAAAAGTTTAGGGCACATTTATGAGTAGTCACCCTAATTTTATTTGATTTAATGTCAAAGTGGTGTGCATATGGAAACATAGGTCATATTGGTGACCCACACATATCCAACCACCCCTTTATGCCAATTTTACTTATGATTAGGTCCATTATAGGCTAAAAATGACATAAAAATAATATATCCAACTTATGACCAAGGTAAATGCAAACAATTTTAATAACTTTTATTCAAGATTACCCCATTCCTCTTCTAATTCAATAAAAAAAGTGTTGTGGCATCATAAGTCATATTATGACCCTTGCATCTCTAACCACCAATTTATATTAATTTTACTAGAGATTAGTTTTGTATAAACCAAAAGTGACACAAAAACACTATAGTCATTTACAACTAAGGAAATATAAACAATTTCAAACACATTTGTACATGATCACTTTAATTCACCTCAAATTCAAGCCAAAGTAGTGTCATTGGGACAAAGTAAGTCATATTGGTGATCCACACACACCCAACCACCTATTTATGTTGATTTCACTTGTAATTAAATCCCTCATATGCCAACATCCTCACACCAACACCATATCCAATTTTGACTAGGAAAAATGTAGATGATCTATGACACATATATGTGCAATCACCCAAATTCACTTTGAAATCAAGCCAAAGTGGTATGATTGGGGCAACATGGGCTGCATTGGTACATACACATATCAAAGCACCCATTTATGTCATTTTACTTAATATTATTGGGATTATAATCTAAAATCAATAAAAAAACACTATTTCCATTTACAACAAGCAAAATTAATTCATGGGCACATTCATCCATTTTTACTTGAGATAGTGTCCCATCAACACAATCTTTATAACTTGGATTTTTTTTTATGTTAATTGATTTTAAGGACATTGATAGTATGATTTGTGTGCCATTCTTGGAGCTTGAATATTTTGAACTCAACTATTCTACCTCGAACCCCATCATTTCAATCTACCTTTCAATCTAAATCAATTAAGCCCCTTCCTTATTTGTATAGAGGTAAGCAGAAGGTCACGTATAATCTGTGTATGGGTATGGGTACCCATCAATCATTATCTAATCACATGATTACCATTATCTATCAAGTGTCATCCCTCAATTTAGGATATCAATCAAGTATTGTATTATCCCTTAATTTATTAATATATTATATATGCCCGATATAAATATAAGGACAACTTTCTGCATCACTCACTAGAATGTGAGGTCCTCAATTTATCCTATATATAAATATGGAAATTGATCCCCCCATCTCTAGGGGAACTTAGACACCCTATTTGTATATAGGGAGGATAAATCCCCCTATCTATATATGGAGACTCAATTAATTATTTATATTAATTGAGTTCCCCTATCTATATTTGGGAAGGGCAATGGGTGTGAGACATTTATCCATATACTAAGCCTGTATCTATATATGGAGGACCTCTCTATTTATATATTTAGGAGAATATATATATATATATATATATATATATATATATATATATATATATATATATATATATATATATATATATATATATATATATATATAAATGTAACATGCTCCCTAGATATATATAAGATATAACAACATGTTCCTTATATAGATAGGGGATGTTTGGGAACCCTGTATATGGGGAACTTGATGATCTCAACCATTAAACCTATTTAATCAAGGGGACAACACTCAAAAATGACCTAAAGTCAATCAAGGTAGATTTAACACTCCAATATGTTGGGTTGAATAGATAGGGGAAGGGTTTGAACCAATAGTATTTAGGTCATGGGCCTAATGAATTGACCAATTACTCTATCCTGCTTCATTAGATATGGATATGGCCACAATGAATCAATGCCATATCCATATCCCATATATGTATATAGGATAGGGCATGTTGAGCTAATGAATCAATGTGAATCTTATTATGTATATAATATGATTGGATCATATGATTGCAAAAAACAAGAATGAATGATATGGTGACACCACCTTTCACTAATGAGCAATGACATGATCATTACCACCCACCATTGTATAGATAAAGAATGTCATTGTCATTGGTAAAATATATAGTTTAATTAGCAAAATATATATTAGCACCCCCAGCCCATGTATAGAATTAGATATAGATTGAGAGTGAGTAGAGATATGGTCCAAGGTCTATTAATGTTATCAACTATATCTAATTCAATATATCCATTGTATGAGTCTATCAATTATTGAACAAGTCTATCAATGATCAATGATACTACATTACATATGTGATATGTATGGTATGACCAAAGTGACCCAATATGAATTATGTTTGGCATGGCATGAATGATGTGTGTGATCAATTCCATATCCATATCATAGAAAAAATTGATCTCATCTCTATACTTAGCATGATGTTGATGTGATGGATAATGGAATGGGTGTGGGTAACATGATGTGATGCATAATTCCTTTCTTATTGATACAATAATTACTTTCAATCACTTTACATCATTAAATGGGTTTTGTTAAGTATGAGTTATATTGGTGTGGTAGGCTCATTGAATATTGTGATTACAATGAATAAAACTATATAGCCTAGTGTGTTAGTGTGGGTGGCTTAACGTACTAGTGTGCCCCCCCCTTGTTGAATTGAATATTATGATGCCATTAAACCATCCATCTAACCAGTGGCTGCCATCAACCATATATATGGGATAACTAGGGGAATTGGTTTGTCAATACCAACTAACCTAATATCAATTTGATTCCATATCAAGACATCAATGTTAGAATCGATATAATACCAAAGTTATCCCAATACCCAAGCAAACCAATTGGATATCTCTTGTCTCAAGACAACAACCATGGTTCATGACTCATAGAGAACTCATCTTATATGTGTGTATCTCATATATACAAGTGATATGATAGAGGCATAATAATTATAGTGTATCATTATATAAATATAAGGGGTCAATGTCTCATGCTGATTTGTAAGGCAGACTTTGGCAATATCATGTATTCATAGTTCATAAAGGAATTGATTTTGTGTTTTTATATTGATTTTGGCACATAATCCTTATAATTTCAAGTAAAAATGACATAATTGGGTGGTTGGATATGTATGGGTTACTAATGCAACCCACATTGCCCCAATCGTACCACTTTAGCTTGCTTTTAAAGTGAATTTAGGTGATTGCACATATATATGCCCTAAATCATTTGCATTTATCTTGGTCACAAGGGGATATGGCATTTTGTGAGCATTTTGGCATATGATGGAATTAATTATAAGTGAAATCAACATAAAGAGGTGGTCAAATTGAGTAGGTTACCTATTGACACTATGGATTGCACCCTTGATAGGAGGCTGAGCTCCTGTCCTCCACGCGGCACAATGGAGACTCCTCTCTTACCTGTGGGTCTGGAAAAATTGAGGGGAGAATCTCTAGATAAGGGCTAGCTACCTTTGATGCATATCTAAGTTATTCCAGTGCTATTGCTAATATATATAGTTGGGGGGGGGGTTGAAAAGAGAGAAGGATTATTGAAAATAGAACCTAGATTAATATGATGATGCACCAAACAAGTTTGATCTACTCATTTACTCACACTTTATATCAAAAGAGGACATACATATACTTTATCTGCTGGAAAGACTAGACTATAAGGAGCTCAATAGGGAGGCTTAATGAAGACACATAGAAAATAAACTTACCACAGGTGCTATAGGAAAACACACTATTTGGTAACCCTCTTCTGCCTCTGTGCTCCATATACAACACTTCTTATTACCTGTAGGAATCGGGCTTTGTCTATACCAGGTATGTTGGTATCAAATTTGTGAAAGCATTATGGAAAATGGCTAAACACAAGGTTAATACTAAGGCACACTCAGAGATATATCCAGCCAAATAGAGGTAAAAGATGTATTCTATTGATTCAAAGTGAAAAATTGGTAGGGCTTCACCTTACAAAATGAGAGATCAGTTCTCCAAATGAGAGTTTACAATATATATAGAGCAAGAGGAAGCAATGACACCCCTTTTTTACAAGTGGCCCATGCTACGTTAAAAACATTGGGAAGAAGAAGTCACTGAAAGAACATGCTATGTCAGTTATCAGTCTTGACTTTAGCATTCAAACATTATTGTGAAAGCATGGGCTATGCCCCTTTGTCTACAAATAAGACCACTTCTTTAAGAAATTCATGCGGTTGTCTGCTCATCAATGTGAAATGAGGAAAAATAGGCAGTGCCATTCATTATTTGTGCTCCTTGATGACCATTTCATAGGGACTATTCCAACCATTATAATAACTCTTTTGCTAATGCCTCCCTTTGCCACCTGGGCTATTTTTTCCATATCTATGTTTGGCTCCTCAGGCACCTTTGTTGGTGGGTCATTGAGTTCACTCTTGACTTTTGTCTTTTCCTAGCTTTTGTCTTTTCCTGGCCCTTTTGGCCGTTGGGGCTATCTTCTATCAATCCTTTGGCTCTTCGAGCTCCTTTCTCAGTGATGGATCACTGAGTTTCCATGTGTGGGCTTATGCCCCTTTGAATTCTAGCAGGCTTGCACCATTCGAGCTCTCTCAGGCCACTTGTCATGAAGGTGTTAGTCCTTTATTTTTTCCTCAATGGCTGATGCATCCTGTCAAAATTGATGTCTATGGGCCCATCATTATTCAAAAGCCAAACGGCTATTTCATCATTGTAAATTTAATGTTTAGGTGCCCTTTACTGGAGGTTTGAACTCTAACGGCTAGTTCGCTATACTAAATTTGACATCTTCAGGCCCGTCACCCCTTCAGTAATTCCTTTGGCTTTCTTTTCTTTATTTGGGCCTTTTGTCATTGAACCTTATCGAAGGGGAGGTGTCCCTTTAGGGTTTGGATAAAGGTCCCCCTTTTGGTAGCTGAGAGTCCCCCGCAAGGTTACTTGCCCTTCAGGTTGCCTTGGCTCCTAAATTCCTTCAGATAAAATGTCTGAAGGAATTCCTTTAAACATTTTGTCTAAAGGAATTTTTTCCTTCAAAAGTCTGGCCCTTTCTTTTGGGAAAATCTTCTGACAAATGCCTTCGAACAAAATGTCTGAAGGAATTCCTTCAAGCATTTTGTCTGAAGGAATTGATCCTTTAAATTTCCTTGTCTTTTCCTTTAGACAAAATGTCCAAAGGACTTTTGACCTTTGCCTTGGATTCTTTCAGATTTATCCCTCAAATAAGAGTTTGAAGGAAATCCTTCCTTTTTCTTTAGTCTTTTCCAAAGGAAAACTCTGCCCCATTTTAGCCTTCTCTTTGATCCCTTCACAAAGGCACCTGCCCTTCGGGCTTTTGAAAATGATCCTTTGGTATTTTGAACTTGGTCCATCTTGCTGATTAAAAGCCCTCTGAAATAGTTTATTTGCTATGTCAAACCTGAGAACACATCATGGAGCTCCTTGGACATTTGAAAACACAAAACTTGCATCAACTTTGGAACTCTCATGAAACTAGCACCTTTTACAAACTCCTGTATAATCACTCCTTCCAACTCTACCTATAACTTCCATACCAAGTGCTTGAAGTTGAGCCCTTTCGTATGCTAAGAGGAGAAGATGATTTGAAAAAGCATATTTTGTATTATCCTTCATGTCTAGGCATGGAAATGGCAAGAACCTAAAAGGGAGGCTGAAAAGGGAGACCAATTTTGTCCTATAGGACCAAAAATGGTCAACAATTTGGTGATTCCCAAGGGAAGCATGCCTGATATGCTTAAAGAAGACTGGTAACCTCAAAGTCCATTAGGCACAGATTCAAAGCATAGCTTTGAAAGAGTTAACAACAACCTTGAGATATCCAACAATCAATTATGAACCTTTTGCCCCACAAGGGAAACAAAACACACACAATATTAAGAAAACTACTAACACGTGTGCAACAACACTTAGGGAAAATGAAAAACACATAACTGAAAGTAAACTACTATGTATAGCTAACTAGATACATTTTCCTCCCTCTTGGATCAAAGGGGAAACTTCTTAAGTCTCCTTCATTGCAAATAAAACTTATGGTGCCAGACAAATGTTGGATGGAAAGGAGACTTGGTGACTTGTTCTTCTTGTCTGCCACTTTGATTGGCTTGTATCCAAATGAATTAGGGTCAAACATGCTTCTAACATATATGTATTCATCTTGCTCTTGGAAGCTTGTCCAATGCTGGTCCTTCATGTAGGTGTGTTTCATCAAGAAATAAATGGCGGTTAGCTTATCACCATAAGCCCCTTGATATACATCATGGATTGACTTGTCCTCTTCTGCTTCATTGAAAACCCTATCAAACTGATCCTCTACTTCATCATGGATTTATTGAAGGGTGACTATTTTGATGTTTGAAATGAGATCACAAACTGATTTCTCATCCCATAGAGCATCACCTTCTTGTTCAAGGCTCTCTTCTTTAAAGCTTCCCTCAAGATGGATAGGCCTCTCCTCTTCTTTCTCAAAAACCAGAGTCTCTAGTTGTTCAAAGACGTCCTCCTGATTCTCCTCCAACTCAGGTTCCATGGCATGGTCATTCTCCTCATCAAAGCAACAAGGAAGTTCATCAAACAAGGGGGGAGAGAGCTCACCATGCTTACTTTCCTCATCATATTACTGGAACATCTACATGTATGCATGACCTGTGTCTTCTCCATTGTCGATGATGTCTTCAAAAGGAGCATGCATGATGATCTCCTCCTCATTGTCATCCATGAGAGCTTCTTGGGTAGATACAAATTGAATCCTCTCTTCTTCACTTGCCTCATTGAAAATAGGTTCATCCTTGAAGACTTTAAAAATATCATCTTCAAATTCACCAACCTCTTGAAAGGATAAATCTGAAAGTTTGCAGCCTCTTTGCGTACTTATTTGAGTCCCAATGCTGCTTTCTCCACCCTTAGCCAACTCATAGGCTCCTTGAAGAAGAGTGACCTACCCCAATGAATTCAAACAAATCATTCAAAACATGATTAAGACTTTGTCCATGCTCTTCCATGACGTCTTGCAAAGTGAGAAAAGAGTCAAAGATCATCTCTTCCTCATCAGAGATAGAGGCAAAAGCTTGTGGCTTGTCTTCTTGTTCATCAAAGGGGGTACCTATGGTGATTTTCTCCTCATCTGCACTCATGAAGTCCCCTTGATCAGTCATGAACTGAGCATACTCCTCCTCACTTGCTTCCTTAAAGATGGATTCCTCAACACAAGAGAAACATTCTTCATTTACCAGGCAAGGAGGTGGAATGCAAGGATTGTCAAAATTAGGTTGGGAATGGAAAGTAGGGGATCCTTTTGAAAACTTATGAGAAAATGGGGGTAGACCTTGGGCCAAAATCACTTGATTTTCTTCTCTCCACTTGACCAACGCTTCATCAATATCAAAATTAGCTTGAGGATTGGTAGAAGGGGTGTCTTTTGGCGTAGGCTCCTCTCTAAGGTCTAAAACTTCCATCTCCCTTTCACCAAGTAATCTCACCTTTGCCTCTAATTCCATAATTTGATTAGCTAGATTTTCTTGAAAGAGTCTTTCTTGGAGCTCATAGGAATCATCATGGAAATGGGTAGTGTATGAAGACTGCCATGGAGTACAAGAAGCTTCTTGAGGAAGGGTGGGAGGGACTTGAGAAGGACTAGCCTCATTTTATACCTCACACTCTTAAGCAATGCCTTTCTCTTCCTGGCTATTCCATGACTCAACTACTTTACTCCAGCGCATGATCTTAGGACTGGAAGTCTCCTTTTGGGGTGATGGGGTTGTGATGTGAGAGGGAAGTGAGGGTTTGGATTCCACTTCCCTTGCTACCAACATGGACTGCTACATGTGAAGATTTGCCAATTCAATCTACTTATCAAGATTGGTCTTAAACACAATATTTACTATTTCAAAACTCTTCTCAACACGATTAGGGAAAGGACTTTGATAGGCTTGACTTGGCTCATGTGTAGGGACTATGTATGGCTGATATGAAACTTGGGGTAGTGGGTATGTAGGTTGATAGACTTGGTGATGCTACCTCTCATGAACACTCAGCTTCTCTTCGAAAGATGCAATCAAGCCACTCACATCCAGCATCTCATTTGTAATCCTTTGCCAATTAGCTCTTTCTATAGGAGTCCGTTCAATCTTAGCCATATCTAATACACTTCTCACTTGATGGATGAAATGATTAGGAATTTCTTAGCCACATCCCCTTCTAGTGTCAAGCTCCACTACATACTCTTTATATCCCAACAATGCTTGTTTGAAGATGGAAATGAGCCCATTGGCAAAAATATTAGGTTGAGTGGGAGAAGTAACACATTGAAAAGACTGGGCATAAGACTGATAAAGCTCATGATAGGGCTGAGATTGGTCATATTGGACCTGATAAGGATCATAGCCAGGTTGGCCAAGGACTTGCTCAAATTGGGGAGGAAGAGACAAAGCCCGCAATGTTTCACCAACCCGCAAAGGGCAAAACTCATAACCGTATGCATCCTTGTTGCTTGAGGTGATTCGATAGGCAACCTGAGCTTGATCAAAACTATATGAAGGAACACAAGACCCATTCTTCATAGTAATGAAATTATACATACCAAACTATGATTTCTTGATGGCACCAGGACTGCTTAACCATTTGATTCAACTCAGAGTCACCATTGGTGTTGATAAGCTAGTTAAAGAACACACCAAAATTCTTCAACCATTTGAACAAAATGAGTCCTACCAGGCATGCCAATTTTTTTTGACATTGTGGATTACACCCTTGATAGGAGGCTGAGCTCCTATTCTCCATGCGTCACAATGGAGACTCCTCTCTTGCTTGTGGGTCTGGCAAAACTAAGGGGAGAATCTCTAGATAAGGGATAGCTCCCTTTGATGCATCTCTAATTATTCCAGCGCTATTGCTAATATATATAGTTTGGGGGGTTGAAAAGAGAGAAGGATTACTGAAAATAGAACCTAGATTAATACGATGATGCACCAAACAAGTTTGATCTACTCATTTACTCACACTTTATATTAGAAGAGGACATACATACACTTTATCTACTGGAAAGACCATAATTTAGGGAGCTCAACAGGGCAGCTTAATGAAGACACACATAAAATGAACTTACCATATGTGCTATAGGAAAACACACTATTTGGTAACCCTCTTTTGCCTCTGTGCTCCAGATACACCACTTCTTATTACCTACATGAATGGTTCTTTGTCTATACCAGGTATGTTGGTATCAAATTTGTGAAAACATTATGGAAAATGGCTGAACACAAGGTTAATACTCAGGCACACTTAGAGATATATCCAACTAAATAGAGTTAAAAAATGTAATCTATTGATTCAAGGTGAAAAATTGGCAGGGCTTCACCTTACAAAATGAGAGATCGGTTCTCCAAATGAGAGTTTACAATATATATAAAGCAAGAGGTAGTAATGGCACCCCTTTTTTACAAGTGGCCCATGCTACATTAAAAACATTAGGAAGAGGAAGTCACTGAAAGAACATGCTGCGTCAGTTTCCAGTCTTGACTTTGGAGTTCAAACATTATTATGAAAGCATGGGCCGCTCCCCTTTGTCTACAAACATGACCACTTCTTTAAGACATTCACATGGTTGTCTATTCATCAATGAGAAATGAGGAAAAACAAGCCATGCCATTCATTAATTGTGCTCCTTGATGACCATTTTATAGGGACTATTCCAACCATTGTAATAACTCTTCTTTCGATGCCTCCCTTTGCCACTTGGGATATTTTGTCCATATCTATGCTTGGCTCCTTGGGCTCCTTTGTCGGTGGGTCACTAAGTTCACTCTCAACTCTTGTCTTTTCCCAGCTTTTGTCTTTTGTCAATCCTTTGGATCTTTAGGCTCCTTTCTCAGTGGTGGATCACTGAGTTTCCATGTGTGGGCTTATGCCCCTTTGAATTTCGTCGGGCCTGTGCCATTCGAGCTCTCTCGGGCCACTTGTCGTGAAGGTGTTAGTCCTTTGTTTTTTCCTTAATGGCTGATGCATCTTGTCAAAATTAACATCTACAGGCCCGTCATTATTCGAAATCCAAATGGCTATTTCATCATTGTAAATTTGACGTTCAGGCACCCTTCACCAGAGGTTTGAACTCCAATGGCTAGTTTGCTATGCTAAATTTGACGTCTTCAGGCCCATCATCCCTTCAGTAATTCCTTTAGATTTCTTTTCTTTGGTTAGGCCTTTTGTCATTGAACCCTCCCAAAGGGGAGGTGTCCCTTTGGGGTTTGGAGAATGGTCCCCCTTTTGGCAGTTGAGAGTCCCCCGCAAGGGCACTTGCCATTTGGGATCCTTCGAGGCTGCCTTGGCTCCTCAATTTCTTTGGACAAAATGTCTGAAGGAATTCCTTTAGACATTTTGTTTGAAGGAATTATTCCCTTTAAAATTCTGACCCTTTCTTTTAGGAAAATATTTTGACAAATGCCTTCAGACAAAATGTCTGAAGGAATTCCTTCCGGTATTTTGTCCGAAGGAATTGATCCTTTGAATTTCCTTGTCTTTGACCTTTGCCTTGGATTCTTTCAGATTTATCCCTCAAACAAAAGTTTGAAGAAAATCCTTCCTTTCACTTTAGTCTTTTTTGAAGGAAAACTCTACCCTGTTTTGGCCTTCTCTTTGATCCCTCCGTAAAGGCACCTGCCCTTCGAGATTTTGAAAATGATCCTTTGGTATTTTGAACTTGGTCCATCTTGCCGATTAAAATCCCTCTGAAGTAGTTTATTTGCTCTGTCAGACCTGAGAACACATCATGGAGCTCACTGGACATTTGAAAACACAAAAATTACACTCAAATTTGGAACTCTCATGAAACTAGCACCTTTTGCAAACCCTTGTATAATCACTCCTTCCAACTCTGCCTGTACCTTCCATACCAAGTGCTTGAATTTGAGACCTTTCATATGCTAAGAGGAGAAAATGAGTTGCAGAAGCATATTTTGCATTATCCTTTATGTCTAGGCATGGAAATGGCAAGAACCCAAAAGGGAGGCTTAAAAGGGAGACCAATTTTGGCCTGCAAAATTGGTCTGCAGGATCAAAAATGGTCAACATTACCAATCTAACTTACATTGACCCAATCACACCATTTTAGCTTGAATTTGAAGTGAATTCAGGTGATCATGCACAAATGTGCCCAAAATTATTTGCATTTCCCTAGTCACAAGTGGATATATTGGTGTTATGTCACTTTTGGCATATAAGGGAACTAGTATCAAGTAAAACCAACATAAATTGGTGGTTGGATCCACAAGGGTCATAATATAACTTAATTTTCCACAATCATGCCTTTTTTTCCTAATTTTTAAGATAAATGGGTGATCATGTATAAATGTGTTTAAATTATTTGCATTTACCTTGGTCACGAGGGGATATGGTGTTTTTTTATCACTTCTATCCTATAAGGGACCTAATTGTAAGAAAAATTGGCATAAATGGGTGGTTGGGTGTGTGTGGGTCACTATTTTAACCTACATTTCCCAATGCACACCACTTTGGAATGAATTTAAACAAAATTAGGGTGACCAATCACCAAAGTTTCCCCATTTACCCTAGTAAAAAATGATTATAGTGTTGGTGTGTCGGTTTCAGCCTATAAGGGACCTAATCATAAGTAAAATGGGCATAAAAGAGGGGTGGATGGGTGTTGGTTTATAAAATTTAATTTTGACAAACTTAAAATTCTTAGAAATATTAGTAAACAATTTGAAAGGCCCCAAAACCTAAAAAATAGACACTAGTTGAAAAAGTTATACCCTAGAATTCTTAAGTTCAGTATTAATCCTAAGAAATGACTAAGCATTGACCAAATTAGATTTTGAAAAAATGTATTTCAAATCATAAATCGTGGCATTATGAGACCAATTTTAGAAGATGTAGAGCGACCCTAATTTATTAGATTTACTAAAATGAATTTAAAGTATAAGGAATATAAATGTCAACTTATACATAAAATTTATTTTAAAAAAATTCCCCCTTCCCCTGCCTCTCTATTATTTAGATTTTATGCTTTCTAACACATGAACATTACATAATCTTAGTGACACACAATTTTTTGTGTACATGTTATGACACATGTTGATGCCTAAAAGTGTATCACAGGTGGTTCAGAGAGTTTAAGAAACACTACTCATTTTTGGATTCAAAGAATCCAATGCATGAGTTTTAGGTTGTGATATTCCTGATAGTTTTGGTGGAATAATGGTAGAACAAGTAAACTATTTCACAAAATTTATAATGTTTGGTTGTTGGGAACAATCATGGCCTAATAGCTAACTTATGAAAATGAAAGTAATCTAGACTAAGTGAAGTAAATTATGTTCAAATAACTAAGTCTAAAGTCTAAGATAATATGAATATTTACAATGAAAACTAGTCTAAGGTGAATTGATCAAAAAATTAGCAAAAAGAAGGGTAGGGCAGAGAAGAAATGTATTGTTGATCTTCATTATAGACATTATGACAAAGTTCAAATTTCATTTAAACATGTACTTAAAACCAATCTATGACATGAAACAACTTAATCTCAAATCCTATCACACATCAAGAAAACATCTAAGGAATGTAGAAATAATGCAAATAAGAACCAGATTCACTTTAAATATTTACTCTTGTAAGAAAATAACATAAGCACATCTACAAGCAAAGCAAAGGAAATGAAATGAATCAATGATCTTTCAATAAATCTAGCATTAGCATAAATTGACAACTCTACATTTAAAAGGTGCACATCAAGAATTCATAAGAACCATTCAAATATGAATAATAGACTAGACAAGTGAGAGAGCAATCATAATAACAATCACACAAACGAATGAGATAAACTTTTTAAAATTCTCTATTTGCATTGATTACTCCAAATTTTGCACAAAGTTTTCTTGCTCAAAACTCCCTCCTCTTTTATAATTGACAATACCCCTTATATATAAAATTAAGGAGGTATGTCAATCAATCATGTCAAATTAAAATTGTACAAGTGTCATAGATAAGTGTCCTTTCTACAATATTATATAACTATGACATCTCCTAATGGACTGACCTATAGGCGATGTGCTTTATAAGTTGCACATACATTTATAAAAAGAATATTCTCTTTTCAAAATGTCAATTTAAAAAATAATATACTTAAGTCAACTAATTTGGATTTGGGGCTCCCATATGGTTGCAACCTTCTATTTATCCTGCAAGATGCCTTCTCATGTTGTCCATCAATCAAATTGAGGTTAATGATAGGTTCCATGAACAACTCATCTTCTTGATCTGCTAGGTCTCTGAAGTCCTTATCATCTATGTCTAGCACTTCTCTAATGTTCCTAGCTTCACCAATCTTTTCCTCTACATTTAGGATCATGTCCAAGATCCTACTATTATTATCCCCTATTCTTCCTTGACTATGATTCTTTACTTCATGCATAACTTGAGTATCCCTAAGCTTGAATTATTCATCAGTGATTAGACCAATAGGGATAAGTGTATTTGGGTCTATGATCATGCTCCCCAATATATTCCTTATTCTGGTCTCTAATTATGTGCCATCCTCAAAGAGTCCCTCTAGGATCTTGGCCCATTTACTCAAGCTCTTGATATTTTATATCAATACAAATATAGCCATGTTCAAGTGGGTTAAGATGACTATCTTGAAATTAGGGATTTGATCTTCTACCAAATTAGTGACCAAGTCCTTCACCTTGCTGTATGAACCCTGCCATTGAGCTACTTGGTTTTTGGCCACAGTATCCGAGTTGCTCCCTACATCTTACCTGGACCTCATTGATTTCAAGGATTTGAACATATCATACAAAATAGCTTCAAACATATTGATCATAGTTTCTAGAATAGACAAGATGGCCTGCTCTTCCAAGTTTTTCTTTTGTTGTTTCATGCCCTTGATAACTGTCTGTAGCTACTCTGTCTATGCTTGGGATAACTCTAAGGGATCCTCTTCAAAGATAGGATCTTCTTCAAGTTTTTATCTTCCTAATTGAGTCAAATTAGTCAATGGCTCTACCCTTTGGTATGTGATATCCTCACCACTTATCAGGATCTTCTTTCTTAGTTACCCTCTAATGCAAGAGCATCAGGAAAATATTGATGCAATAAGTAAATAAGGTCATTTATGATGTAATAGTATTCGAGGAGGTCTTAAGGAATTCTTGAAGGATAGCAAGAAGCTTTGAATGCTTTAATTATATTAGCATAGGATTACTTGGCTATAGTTGGAGTTTCCCCCTCAAATCAGTATTTGAATGTTGTAAATGGGATTTTAAGGATAAATATCTTATGGAGTGGTCTTAAAAATTCACCTTAACCTATGTAAATCCTTATATGAGTCTAGAACGCTTTGACTATGGCTAAAAAGGGAATAGTTGTTGGATAAAGACAAGAGAGTATGAGGATAAGATTTAAAAAGAGAGATTCTAGGCCTATTTCAAGACCAAAGACAAAAAAACACCTATTTCCACGTAGAGAGAGGAGTCCAATAAAAGTAAATGTATTAGTATAAGCTCGAATAAAAAATAATCTTTGGATAGGAGCGAGTTGTGGATGAGTAAATGAGGGTGCCTCGAGCCTTTTGGCCTTTATTGGGATTGTAAATAAATATTGTATTTTATGATTAATGAAGGATATCATTCAAATCAAAGTGTCTTGGAAGATCAAATCGAAGTATTTGATCAATTGATTTATTCCTCTCAGGTTTAAGCTGATATACAGTGGATATTTAAATAAAAAAGAGCAATTTGGTTATGATCTATTAAATCTCAGGAATAATAATTCACTGGAAGCGTAAACTAAATTTATGCAACCTTGGGTGGAATACGAGATCCAAAGTTTAAGACTCTTTTTCATTTGAATCAGTATTGGTATCAAAATTTTTGCTAGCTAGGTAACTCTTTATTAATTCTATTTATGAGTTAATCATTGGTGATTCTAACATAAAATTTATGATGTATTCGGATTTGTAAAGTTCTAAATAGCCCTAGTATGTTTTATTAATTCACCCTTATTTTACTGAGTGAATCATTACGCTGTATAGGTATTGATATTTGGTAATATTTCATCTCATTAAAATCAATATTTAGTTACCCATTGGGTTTGGAACAGACTTAAGGCAATTTGCAGTTTTTACATATTAAGCTTCGATGGAAGTGATTGTGTAAGGTGACTAGATCTTGAAATTTTTATTGCTTTTAGAACTTTGGGAGAAGTTGACAATAGGTTATTAATATTAAGAGTTTATGTATGCAAAAGAGTGTAAATAGGAAGACTTTCAACCTATAGATGAAATTACTATATCACAAATGCATGCCATTTTGACTTATGATGTTCGATTTTGGCTTTGTATAAAAGGGTGACTGTATTTTATTATTATCATAGTTCATTGTATATTATCTTGTAATAGTTGTGGAAAGCTCGAGTATGTCTATACAAAATGATGGTGTAAACCTAGAGAACACGTAGAAGGGAAATTTTTTAAAATCCACAATTTTTACCAACTTGAATATATAAGTGACTCAGCCAAGTCATAAGATATAATTATTATTATTGGTCCTAAGATAACTAGCTTCTCAATCACCTACCTATATGAAAGATTAATGAAGTCTACAGATATTGAAAGAAAACAAGTAAGATTTTTAGATTTGAATAAAGTATATAGTGATGTTGAAAATAAAAATTTAAGGGTCAATGATGGCATGTCTCAGCATATTCCAGGAGATGTGGATTTTTGAGTCTGAGTATGATAAATCAAGTCCATCTATTGTTCACAGAAAGTGATTCTAAATTATCATGTCTATGAATTATGAAAACTAATATTGCAAGTATTATGTGGTTGAGTAGGTATCAATTTAAGGGTATATTGAGTTATTTTTTAAAAAGTTGCAGTATTAGTTCTGTGGTCAATACACTAATGCAGTGGCATCTATTTTTGTTTTGTGACAATATTTTAGCCCAAAATCTATTTCCCATTTTCTTAATAAAATTTATTTTAATTCTATATTAGTTTGCATGGAGATTTTGGATGACAAGTTGAGGGTGTTAGTTTTCATTTATAGCAAGTATATATTATAGAAGAATCATATTGATCCTCAAAAGATCAATTAAGAAGAATTGAAATATTCAAAATAGACCTCAACGAAACCTAGTAAGGTTTTAATGTGAAGATTGGCTATAAGAAGATAGTCTGTAAAAGATAGCTTATCAAGACAATTTAAGTGTGTAATGAGAATATAGGCCTAAATAGTATAATACTAGAGTTAAAATTGAGATCTTGGAAATAATAGTGTTACAAGAGGCCATCAATTTTGGTATCAAAGCTTTAAGAAATCTCTTAGAAATTGAGATTTTATACTAATATTGTAGTGGTTGAGATGTATAAAGGGTGTTATTTGCAAGGTTGTAGGAAAACAATGAAAAAGGAAGCTTGTCATATCTTGACATAAAATTGTTAAAAAATATATGTTTTGATTAAGAGGCAAGTTACAGAGATTGAAAATTTGTAGATATTTGTGGAGAGGTGAGAGGTAAGAAGGTTATTGAAATATTAAGTAAGAGGTTAAGTGGAAAAAGCCCTAAAAGCCATAAAGGCTTGAAAGATTAAAAGAGAGCAAGTGAAAGCTCCTAGGTAAGCTCAAGAGGAGAGATTAAAGAAGGTGAAAAGTCCAAGGGAATGGATTAGAAGACATTGCCAAAAGACAAGGGTGAAAAAGATCTAGGTGAGGTAATAGATAACAAGGTAAAATAGTCTTACTAAGGGAAATAGGTCCAAGTGAGGCCTAAGAAAAAGAGAAAATAATAAAGGAAAGAGAGAATGGAGGGCTTAGAGAAAGAGAATTTCCACAAGAAGATGAGAGAGATAGAGGTGGAAAAATAAATTTTAGAGATGAGAATGGTCTTAGCAGTCATAACACAAGTCTTGGAGGAATCAAGACAAAAGTTTATTTTAAGGGTTAGAAAAAGGATCAAGTGGCCTCTCAAATAAATCCTTGAAAAGAAGAATCAAAGTATATTACTGGAAAAAAATCCGAGGAAAAGAAAAAGGCAAACAAGCCTCAAAAGGTTTTAAAAATTGATGATTTATTTGTATGTGCGCATGCATGTAAGAATAAAGATAGAGAGAGGGGCTAATTTGAGGGCTAAATGATGAAGAAGTTGAAATGTTGTATCAAAGAGAAGCATGAACATCATGCTTGTACTATGAGAGAATTAAAAATGCTATTAGAACATGAAATAATGTTTTGTCATCCAGAGGAAGGAGAATTTCTTGAAGACATGGAACAAGGAGAAGATCTTCAAGAAGACCTCATCAATGATGAAGAACTGATTCAAGAAAAGTTTTATGATGATAAAAGTTGTTTTGATTCAAACACTAATTCTATTGACATGAATATGCAATTGCATGAGGATGGTGGTGTATTGTAAGAAAAATCAGAAGTTGAGCTTATGTATGAGCTTATTCAAGACAAATGTGAAGAAAAAAAAAAACTTGTTTTTCCTTCTAACATTATATTTGATGAATAAGTTGTAAATTTTCAAGAAGATGCTTTGTATAAACCAACAATAGCATTGTTTGATAGGCTCATGAGTAATGGATGTAAAGAAGAAGCACCAATGGAAGTGCTTGTAAAATCTGATATTTTGTAGGAAAAAGTGTCTCAAATGACACAAAATGAAGATAGGTCATTTGTGATGTAATAGTATTCTTGGAGGTCTTAAGGAATTCTTGAAGGATATCAAGAAGCTTTGAATGCTTTAATTATATTAGAATAGGATTGCTTGGCTATATTTGGAGTTTCCCCCTCAAATGAATATTTGAATGTTGTAAATGGGATTTTAAGGATATATATCTTATGGAGTGGTCTTAAAAATTCATCTTAACCTATGTAAATCCTTATATGAGTCTAGAAAGCTTTGACTATGGCTAAAACGGGAATGGTTTTTGGATAAAGACAAGAGAGTATGAGTATAAGATTCAAAAAGAGAGATTCTAGGCCTATTTCAAGGCCTAAGCCAAAAAAACACCTATTTACACATAGAGAGAAGAGTCCAATAAAATTAAATGTATTAGTATAAGCTCGAATGAAAAATAGTCTTTGGATAGGAGCGAGTTGTGGATGAGCAAATGAGGGAGCCTCGGGCCTTTTAGTCTTTATTGGGATTGTAAATAAATATTTTATTTTTTGATTAATGAAGGAAATCATTTAAAGCAAAGTGTCTTGGAAGATCAAATCAAAGTATTTGATCAATTGATTTATTCCTCTCATGTTTAAGCTGATATACAATGGAGATTTAAATATAAAAGAGCAATTTGGTTATGATCTATTGAATCTCAAGATTAATAATTCACTGGAAGCATAAAGTAAATCTATATAGCCTTGGGTGGAATATGAGATCCAAAGCTTGAGACTCTTTTCTGATTGAATTAGTATTGGTATCAAAATTATCCCCAGTTAGGCAATTCTTTATTAATTTTGTTCATGAGTTAATTGTTGGTAATTCTACCACAAAGTTTATGGTGTATTTAGATTTTTAAAGCTCCAAATAGCCCTGGTACATTTTATTCATTCACCTTTATTTTACTGAGTGAATTATTATGCTGCATAGGTCTTGATATTTACTAATATTTAATCTCATTACAATCAATATTTAGTTACCAATTGGGTTTGTAACAGACTTAAGGCATTTCACAGTTTTTACATATTAAGCTTTGATGGAAGTGATTGTGTAAAGTGACTAGATCTTGAATTTTTTATTAATTTTATCACTTTGGGAGAAGTTGATAGTATGGTTATTAATATTAAGATTTTATGTATGCAAAAGAGTGTAAATATGAAGACTTTTGACTTACAGATGAAATTACTATGTTGTAAATGCATGTCATTTTGACTTATGATGTTTGATTTTGGCTTTGTATAAAAGGGTGACTATGTATTTTATTATTATCATAGTTCATTGTATATTATATATTTACAAAATGATGGTGTAAACTTGGAGAGCACATAGAGGGGAATTTTTTAAAAATCTACAATTTTTACCAAATCGATTATATAAACAACTCAACCAAGTCATAAGATACAATTGTTATTATTTGTCTTGAGATAACTAGCTTCTCAATCACCTATATGAAAGATTGATGAAGGCTACAGATCTTGAAATAAAACAAGTAAGATCTATGGATTTGAATAAAGTATATGTTGATGTTGAAAAGAAAAATTGAAGGGTCAATTTTGGCACGTCTCATCATATTCCAACAGATGTGGATTTTTGAGTTTGAGTATGATAAATTAGGTCCATCTATTGTTCACAAAAAGTGCTTCTAAATTCACATGTATATGAATTATGAAAACCAATATTGCAGGTATTATGTGGCTGAGTAGGTATCAATTTGAGGGTATATTGATCTATTTTTGATAAAGTTGTAGTATTAGTTCTGTGGTCAATACACTAATGCAGTGGCATCTATTTTTCTTTTGTGACAAGATTTTATCCCAAAATCTATTTCCCATTTTCTTATTAAAATTTATTTCAATTCTGTATTGGTTTGCATGGAGATTTTAGATGACAAGCTGAGGGTGTTAGTTTTCATTTATAGAAAGTATAGATTATAGAATAATCATATTGATCCTCAAAAAATAAATTATGAAGAATTGAAACATTGAAAATAGACCTCAACGAAACCTAGTAAGGTTTTAATGTGAAGATTGGCCATAAGAAGATAGTCTATGAAAGATAGCTTATGAAGACAATTTGAGTGTGTAATGAGAATATAAGCCTAAATAGTATAATACTAGATTTGAAATTGAGATCTTGGAAACAATAGTGTTACAGAAGGCCATCATCCTCAGCAAGCCAACAGTCTTTGGGTCAAACCTCACCCCAACTATGGACTGGGTTAACTGTGGGATAGGGACCTCCATTTGTGATGGAGTTATTGAACCACTTGGTGTAATTAATATTCTATCCTCTTCATTTTTCAAATCAACTACATAGGACTTCGTTTCTTGATGCACAAAGATGTTAATGGCTTTCATCATAGCACAAGGATGATGTATAGTGGGCACTTTCTATAATCTAGGTTTGTATGAGAACCATTCTAGGATTGGTGGGCCATATAATATATTTTATTCATTGAATAAGTTTAATTCACTTAGGGGATTAGTAAAAGTCACTATGGATATTTTTTCTATAGGGACAATGGCCTAATCCATCTCTGGTTTCCTCTTTGGGGTGTCAACAGCTACTAAGTCCAAAGATTTCCCTTATCATCCTTAGTTTCCTCAACACTTGTCTTCTCTTCCTCATCTAAATATTTGTATATCATAGATAACATTTTAAATAAACTCTCAATAGAATCTTGAGGGTGTATGAATATCATATGCACTTCATGTTCTACTACTTTGGAAGGTTCTGGAGTTGATGGAGTAGAAGCAATATCACTTGACTTTGGCCTCTCCTCTTTAGGTTTTTGTGTTTTTACCTATGCACTAACTAGTGGTGGTCTAGATGGTTTACCACTAATCAAATGGTACTATCTTGGGCCCAATTGCCATCTATTATCCACCTTTTGAGACTCAAGCCTTATGCTATGTTCTTTCAATCTCCTTGTGACTTAGAAATAGGATGATGCTTTAGTGTAAATGGGGTCATAGGCACAAGGATCATGATCATAGGATACATTTAAAATTACTTTTATTTTCAAATGTTTTTTCACTTTCCCATAAGTATCCCATTGCTTTATCTCATCAATCTATAAGTTGAAGGATGATTTGTGTTTTGATGCAACTTCAATATTATCCCATTGTCTGAATTTAGTCTTTCCAATTATTAATGGGGGGTTGTGAAGGAGTCCTTTTCTCTTGGTCTTACATAAACCATAAATGCCAAAGAATAATTGGTATGCAACATCCTACTTAGATAAATTATCTAGGACATGAACAAGTAGCCTGAGGGGAGAACTTTGAAATCCCTTAACCCTTATAACAGTGCAGTCTAGATATATTCATATATCCCTCATAGCTTCAATAGATTTTATGATTAGTGGGCTAATTCTTGTCATTGAAATGCCAGTTATGGCTTCACTCAAGGCAGGGTAGACACAATCACATATAAATTGAATGTGAACTCTATATTTGTAGATGTGAAGTGATAAATATTGTGAAATAGTCTATGTTCCATTTAATGACCATTACCTTTGGTTTGGAATTTTTGTAGTTGCACATAAAGCATCTATAAGATATGACATCATGAAAAACTAGGTTTGCTTTTTGTGCCTAATTGCAAATATCTACCTACTTAATGAGATGCTTATTATTTCACCTAGTGGGGGGACAATTGCCTTTTCAACCATAAAATAGACTATGGGTACCCACACTGGATCTACATATATAGTGGTTATATTTCCACACAATTTGTTTAACATAGTCATTATCATTCTGACCCCAGGTCTGAATTAGCTAATATGGATGTTCTTGTTAAAGTCTGAAAAGACTTGGTTTCCAAAATCTAGCCACTTGGAAAGGGTGTCCATCAAATTGTTCTCTTTGGCCTAAGAACCAACTGAAGACAGGGCAATTTGGGGTTTGGGTAGTTTGTAATATGACTCAAATACAATATAAAAAAAATATAAGCAAGCTTTCTAAAATTATTCTAATTAATTATCATGCCCTTATCTATTTTAGTTTCCTTAAAAATAGGATCAAGAATGTCAATGCAGTGGAGTACCTCAGGCTTTGTTACTACATAATGAAGGTTGGTCATTTGAATTACAACAATATCATCATACAATATCTTGGCTGAGAGATTTTTCTCCTCTTCCCTACTGATAGTTGGTTGATTCTCGATCATGTAGAACAATTTTGACCAATTACTATCTCTTGTGTTCAAGGTAGAAGCATTTAACTTGGTGTCTTTGAAAACACATCCTTTAGCATCTGTTGTCAAGTACAACTCCACATCTTCTTTTAAAACATTCTTTTGAGATACTATTGCTGTGATTTTATCAAATTGCTCACTAGTAGACTACAATTCAAATCTTGATTGATTTATCTTAGTGTATATGATAATTCAATTCTCTTTAGCTCAATAACAATGACAATAGGGACAAACTAGTGCTTTTGTACACTTATGGCTTTCTTGAAGGTTTATGTAGATTTTCAATGAAGGTAATTGAGTTTGAACTTATGAGATTCATGCCTTAGATTTTGCTCAGATTGCTTATTTATACCTTCCATGTTTACGGGTCCATAAGATCATTTGAACTGACTTGTCTTGATTATGTGGCTCCACCATGTCAATTTGTTCATTAATTTTAAAATGTGACCATTTGTCATTTTGGGACACATGTCAACACCTCGTGTAATCTTGGAGCTTTATTAAACATGTGTCAATGATCTTCTACCAATTCTTTTATCTTTGACTTATTGTGGACCATTGATATTTGGTATGGGCATATGATATCATGCCACTTGGTAGATCCATGGGCCTTTTGCATTCCTTGCAAACACATGCCATCGTTTAATTATGTTACACCACATGAAAGCCTCTCATTGGACCTAGATTTTTGAATTGTCAACTCTTTGCTCATCATTGATTGTGATTTAGGATATTAAACACCATTGGTCAATCTTTGTTAGATTCACCATAATTGTGACACGTGTCACTACTAAATTCATTCTACGCTCTTTGAAAATTTAGCTTCATTTCATACTGTTGGATCTTCTTTGCATGGATCAACATACACCATTGATCTCAATTTGAGAGGTTGGATGTGATTGGTTGATCAACTTGTTTTGCAGGATTCTTGACTTATTGACTTTGCTATGTTTCGTTAGATCTGCTTTGCATGGATCAATGTACACCATTGATTATTATTTACTTGCTATTAAACCTACTCTACATGTACCATTAGATCTTTGTTGTATGCTTCAACTCACTCCATTGATCTCTATTCGCTTGAATCTATTCTATCCACATGGTTGTGACACTTGTCACTACCACATTTTATCTCTAAGATTTGATAATTCAACCCAGGTGAATGCCCACACACCATAGATTTTCCCTTCGAGATTTGAGATTTTGCCACTTTGCATCCTCATGTTGATCTTACGGGTAATGAAAATAAACAAGTTAGGGCTTAGGTAATATAAGGAACTTAGAATAAAGTTTTGGACTAAGGTTTTAATTGTATTAATAAATATAATTAAAACTTTAAGATACAACTTTTAAGCTAAGTTTTATAACATAATAAAGTGTTCTTGCATCGATGTGAACATTAAAATGGACTAGGAGGTGTCAAGAAATATAGAGAACTTAGTATAAATTTTTAGCCTAAGGTTTTGGTCATGTTGGAAAACATGACTAGAACTTTAGGATAAAACTTTAAACTAAGTCTATGACATAATTAAATATTCTCGTGCAAATTAAGTCTAGCATAAATTTGAATTCAATTCAAGAGGACTTAGGGTAAATAATTAGACTAAGGGTTTTTGGATATTCAAATATGAATGCAATTAATCAATTTAAAGACAAGGTTTAATAAATAGGGTCAAGTTATCATTAAAGTATAAAACCCTAAACAATGTTCACACTATTAGGACTTCATTGAACTTGCAACTTGGAAACACAAGAAGTAACCATTAGCAACATTAGATGGAGTAAAACAAGGATCATATATAAACATGTCAAAAAAACCAATGGTATGGATGATATTCAAATAAAGGTAATGTGATAACATGCTAATAGAAACCTGATCAAGTGGAAAATCCAATCCTTAGTACAATTTTTCAAGATTTGAAATAAGGGTCCCTATTTTTTCAAAAATGGTGGTATGTTGGCCTCAACAACAAGTGCACACTTTTGATTCCTATATGTTTACTTACTAACTCATGAACATTGCATATTCTTAGTAATGTGTATGTGATTTTGTGCATGTGTTATAGGCTTGGTATTTACCAAGCCTAATTTAAATAATGCATACATGTTTGCGATTAATTCATGAAAAAGTCCACTTTTTGGTCCATCATCTACCTGCACTTATCCACACACACACACACATATATATAATAATCATATATGATAATAAATAATTATGTTTTTATCAATATTATATATATATATATATATACATACATACATACTTATGGGTGCTTATGACATGTTTTTTAAACACACATTTCATTTTAATCTGTTGTTATTTTGGTAGCTTTGAGATTTAATGTTATTTCTCAAGCATTAAACTAGATATGGACTTTAAGGGGGTAATTATGTAAATGTTTTTATATTATTCAAAAATTATAAATAATAAACACTTGGAATTTGAAACACACACATGGCATTTATACAAGGCATACCATAAATTAATTTATACGTGTCACATGTGATGTAATGGTTTATTAGCTATATGTTATATGGGTGTATCATATTACATATTAATGTATAAAACTTGACACCAAATGAACACACACACACACACACACACACACACACACACACACACACACACACACACACACACACTATCTTACACAATTTTCTCCCCTCTTCACTGTCAATGGGTTTTCATTATCAAAGCATTTCATCAAATTTGGTGGGATTTTAAGTTCATTTTCGATGGAGGTGAACAAAAAATGTAGTGGGGAATATTTTTCTAATCACAATAATATTAAGAATGTAATGATTCTACAAATTTATAGTAATTCATTTGAAGAAATAAAGGTAAAGGATATGTCTTAGATTAAAAAACACCAAGAGTAAGAATATAGAGTTAAGAAATCCCAATGCCCTGATAATATTTTGGCCTTTAGTCAAATGGTTCTCAAGATCAACTTGTTGATCAAATGAATGAATGAATGTGATATATTTCACCAAGATATTTGATTAGTGACCACATGATGAATGTCAAATTCCTATAGAGGTAGAATGAGAGCTCCAAAAATAAGAAAATTCCACAAAGGAAATGTTTGCATTATCCACTTTAGGAAAAAAGAAAGTACATATAGGGTGAGACTAGGTAACCAAAGAGGTAAAACCCTAACTCATAATTAGACCCAATTAAAGGTAAATGACCCCTAATGACTTAATTAACTAACCTAAATAAGTTAAAAAGATGTGTAGGTAAAACCACTAGGTGGGAAAAAGCCTAAATTGACACAATGAGTCAATCCATAGGTGAAGATGAGTCTCTTACCTATAAAGTATTGTAATTAGGTAATGTTATAATCTTTAAGTGCATTGAGTCTTGACTATTCTTATTTTCAAGGGGACTATTAAATACACATGAACTCATGAAAATGAGTTTACTTTATTCAATAATATCTACTATCTACATGGTCAAGTTTATCATTCCAGTCATAATCATATTATTCATGTAATTGCCTTTGCATAACAAATGGGAATCCAATAGGTTCAAGGTTTGAAACCCAAATAACATTTCTTGTGTAGTGACCCTTTTATTTTTAATTTTAAGTTTAAAGAATGGTAGGAAGTAGGTGATGTGAAGATAACCATTGATAACGAGATCCTTTAGCAGGTGGTCATATGAGTCATAGATAGATTATGCCTCCATTGGATCCCTTTCGACATGTAAGAGATGATTTATTACATTGTTTAATTCAAATTGTTCTCTAATTTAATACAGGGAGATTTTAATGCATCTACTATGTATAACATTACTTCCAAGTCTAAAAGAGGTTCCTTGTTTTCTTAATTTAAGATTTGATATATTTACTTACTTTAGGTTGAAGTATCTTATTGAAAAAACTTATTTCTTGCCAATTTTAGACGTGGAATTCGACATGCTTCGCTCAATGCTATGATTTTAAAGGGGCGGGATTGCGAACTCTCCTTTGGGTAAATGTTGAATGTGGATAAGTCACTCTAAGATGAGAAAAGCCTTGTGAGTGAAGAAATTAATTATGCATCCATATGTAATCGAAAAGTTGAGCTTCAAGGTTTGGAGCCATTTTGGATCTAAAGATAATTCTATAGAGAGCTAATACTGAATGAAATAGTTCAAATGTCAAATGTTATTATAATATAATATATTATTAAATTATATTATTGTAATATTATAATATTATTAAATATTATTATTATTTTTATTATTGATAAATGGTTTTGAAGGGGACCATACCCAATACAAAAAGGCTCAAAAGCCATATAGAACATGGAAACCCATAATAAAAAAAGGACCAAAGACTAGATAAAACAAAAGAACAAGAGAGGGCTCAAAAAGAGTGGGGACCAACACCCAGCTATATAAAAGAACAACAACTAGAAAAGATAAGAGAGAGAAAAAATAGGGAGAACCCTCATAGATAATAACACCAAAACTATAAAACAACAACTTCACAACATCAAAAAAAGGAAGCTTCACTTGCTAAACTTGTTGAAGCTATTCTTGTGTCTCTTAAAATCATTAAATAGATTAAGATTAGTATTTTTAGAAGGGTTTATCATGTCAATGGTGGTTAGAGCATAGGTTTTCTCAGTGCCACCTTTCCACAAGCCCAGATACAAGTTGTTGAGGGTTTAAACTTGCCTAACTTGAGCTATAGGAACTCTAGAATGGCCTATTGCATGGACAAATGATCATTCTACCTACTTCTAATATGATTCACAATGTCTTCCAAGGCTTTAATTCTTTTGAAAATGTCTTCTATCTTAGTCCTAAAAAGGGAGGAATTATCCACCTTCATCTTGTCCTTATCAATAATTGTTTTGAGTTGTGTAACCTCCTTTCTGAGCTTAGTAGTCCTTTCTTCCAACTACATAACTTGGGATTTAATTCCAATTTCCTTGAGATTATGATGAGAGGGATCAATTTCCATAATAACATATCCCATGTCAAGGAGACTCTCTACAATGGCAATTTATTTTCCCATGAGAAAGCTAGGAGCTGGACCTTTGCCTTTATCACTAGTTCTAAGCACCTTGTTGGGAGGGGGAGAAGGTGAGGCATGAGATCTGGGATTCTTATTCTCAACCCTTCTATGGGAAAGAGGTTTATATGGGGTAGGGGAGGAATAATGTGAGATATAATGTTAGCTAATACAATGCGGTAGTGTACATGCAAAATAAAAATAACCCCTTCATGAATAGGTAGGGCATACTTGTGTGACTAAAAATCATGAATAGAGGCTTCTATGGAATGAAAAATATAATAAGGAAGACTAACCCTTAGACACTTATGGAAATGGTTCATAAGGACTAAATGATGAAGTGGTAGAGTGTTATACATACCCTGTAAAGTCACATACCTCACCAACATACCAACCACCTCATCAAAAGGAGCAAGGAGAGAGGAACACACAATACCAACTTTGACAAAAGTCAAGGCATTAATCGTGGAACCCTCTATAAGTATTTTTTCCTCCGTAACCTTATAAAATTTATTTTTGAATAACTTTAATCCATCCCTACTAAGATCAGTGCAAGATGCAATGAGATATTCAAAGATAGAGAAGGTCTTACCTCTAGAGATGATAACCCTATTTTTCCAATTGTTGGCAAAAGAGATAGAAATGTGGTTGTCATGTCCCTTAATATTTTACATGAAGCTTGTGAATTCTCCCACATTTAAATCCATCCAAATTTATTCATTCTCCTTCCAATTTGGTTCACATAAGGGCTCAACATGGTATGGAACACCACCCATGGCTTTAAAAGCAGGTTCACGGCATAAGAGTTCATAGAAAACAATTGACAAACTGCTCCCACACCACATTTGCACAACCCAAAACCTAAGAAAAAGACAAAGCATAGAAGTCCAATGAAGTATGCCAATAGAATAATCTCAAATAAGGTGTGTGAATTCCAAGTAAAGATTATCTTTCACATGAGTGATTAAAACCTTTGTATCATAAATAATCATATCCAAATTCCCTTTCCTTATTAATGACATCCTTAGTATTTTGAGGGATTTGGTCATGAGCAAACCAAAATTTAATTTATTTATTAATCACCCCCATTTAGCAAAAGAGTCCACCTCATGGTTACCTTCTCTATAGGTGTGACATATCTTGTAATTAGAGAAGGCCCTACATATGCAAACACTCTCCAGGATGAAGTCTCTAGTGGTCCAACTAGATGGATGAATACCATTAAGGTGATTAATGATACTCAAAGAATCACATTCAATGATTATATTATAGATTTGATAATATTTCACTAACTTGATCCCCCATAGAATAGCAAGTACCTCAGCATAATGGTTAGATTGTATACCCATAGGTCCAACATAGGCAACAATAAGATTGCCTAAGTGATCCCTGATGATCCCACCTCCTCCTATAGGTCTTGGGTTGCCTTTAGAGGTGCCATCAAAGTTTAGTTTGTACCAGTTTATTGGAGGAGGGATCCATCAAATAATATATCTATCAATAGAGGGAGTTTTGATCTAAAAATCACCAATAATGATATTCTAATTAGAAATAAATTTCTCCTCATCTTTAGGGAGAATTTGATTTTTTAGAGGCTTGAACTTGAGCACATTTTCTTTTACATCAATAGATATATTTATTATTGATTTTTGTAGGAATTCTTGTAATCTCTAAAAACAACCGCATTTCTAGCTTTTGAAATCCTCTATAGGGTGTGAGGGAAGATTAGTTTTCAAAAACATCTAAGCATGTTGTGTCTAAATGGAGTCTACCATTGCTCTTAGGCTTGTAAAATATCTTCTATAAAGGTCTAGGAAACCTCAAATATAGAAAAGATAAGGCCCCATAACTTGTTATCATAAGATTAGTCTAAGAAAAGGTGATGAATGTCCTTAAATGCTTCCCTACATAAGCAACACATGTTAGGCATAATAAAACCTCTTTTGATAAGATTATCTTTGATGAGAATCCTTTTATTGAGAACCATCCACAAAAAGTGATTAATATTAGGAGTGAGCTCCTTGAACAATATCTTGCTCTAGTCAAAATGAGTGTGAGTATCCTCATCAAGTTGCTGATAACTAGCTTTAATAGTGTAAGAACCATCAAAAGAGTTAACCTAAATAAAATCATCCTAGGACTCAATTGGCTAATTTGACTCTTGTCAAGAATCTCTTGGAGTGATGTCACCATATCTTTCAAATCAACCCTGTTATAAGAAATAATAAGAGTGAGGTCCTTCTATTGAAACTTACCATTGCTATAGTAAATATAATCACTAACTCTGTCACCAACATGGGAAGAAAGATAACTCTCTAACTAAGTCCAAGAGCTGTTCTACTACAAATTTTAAAAATTAGCCTATCTATATTTCCAAAATAGAATATCCTTACCATCACCAAGTTTCCATTTATAACCCTTCTCAATACAACCCCTAATTTTGATGAGGTTTTTTTAGAAAATAGAGCCATTCAGAAGGTGCTCCTCAATAAGAAAGTTTTGAGAACATTGTTGACCTAAATACTTGGCTCTAACAATATTAGTCCAGGGTTGATCATCCTTTAATAATCATCAACCCATTTTGGAGATAAGAGATGAAATCTATTCTTATTTTCAGTACCAGTCCATAAAAGTGCTTCTGAATCCTTTCAATTCTATCATACACAACTGAAGGAATAAAGAACATTGACATGATATAAATGGGAAGATTTTGCAAAGTACTCTTAATTAACAAACACTTACCCACATTAAAAAGAGCTGATCCTGTCCAACCAACAATTTTGTTTTAGAATCTATCAATAAGAGTGTTCCAAACTGTCATATAAACTTTCCCCATACCTAAAAAAAGCCCCAAATAAGTAGTCAGGAGAGAGTTAATCCTACATCCCAGAATTTGAGCAATCTTCCTTTGCTGGTTAGGAGTGTTAAATAAAAACAAAGAATTCTTTTCATAATTGATTTGTTGTTCGGAAGCTTCTTCATACCAAAATATTATATTATTATTTATAATATATATTTTAAGGTAATATTATAATATTATGATAATATTATTATTATATAAATTAATATATTATATTATATATTATATATTTTATTTAATATAATATAAATAAATATAATACAAGTATATATTATATATTATTATTAAGTAATTCAATATAATAATTAAGTAAAGTGGGGTTTTATAAAACAAAAGAGTGTAAATTTAGAGTCATACTTCACTTGATATTTATAATCACTCACCTTTTAAGTATGAAACATTAAGCAAAAATAAATTGATATTTTTGGTGGAGGTGATGGTGTAAAATGAGTTGGTGTGTTCCATAATTAGACATTAAAATCAGTTATGTCAGGAAGGGACGTTTTGTTTCACAGGGAAATTGAGTAATGGCAAAGTAGTGGGGAAGGGAAAAACAATATAGAATATGAACTTGTAGTGAATTTTTTCAAGGGTCATTGAGTGGTGATGGTGAGGGGAAATGAAAGTGTGACCTAAACAACTCTTCATATTTGCAACAACAATAATAAAGGTATACCAAACAAGAAGTAGAATGACATAACTTGTTTCAAATTTTATCAACAAGAAATTTGTAAATAATAATATTTATTATTGATAGTATTAATGTTATATTATATTATATATAATATTATTATAATATACATATTTATTTAAAATGTAATAAAAAAATATATTAATATTATATATATTATAAATTAATATAAATACATATTATTATATATAATATAAATAATTGTATAATATAATTATATAATATTATAATATAATATAATAATTACTATAATATATTTATAATAATAATAATTATTATATAATATTATAATATTGTATAGAAACTATAGTGTTCTTAATCATTGTATAATGGATATATATGTTGACATGTAACATATTTATCTTGTAAGAACACAACATATTTATCTATGTGAATAGATGGTATGCCCCACATTAAGCCGTATTCTTCACCAAAGGCTAATTCCATCCTCTATCTAGACTTCAGGTATCTACTCAGTCACAACTACAAGGTTGTCTCCAATTCTGAAAGTGGTAAAAATATTGATGAGAACATAGCTCAAAATTGTTTAATTAATTGATAGATTTCATGGGAAAAATCTACTAGCTGGTGGCTTTGGCTCTATTTATAATGGCATTTTAAATGATGACATAGTTGATGCTTTCAAGCTCCTCAACATGCACAATGGAAAGGCCCATAAGATTTTTAATGCAAATAAAAAAAAATTAGGCAATACTAGGCACATAAATCTAATTAATCTCCTAACCTTTTGTTAAAAAAAAGTCAAGAAAGTGGTGGTTCTCCAATTTGTGTCTAGAGTAAATTTTGAGTTTAATAGTAGCAGACTGTGTGGAATACATTCAAACTCTAAATGGTATTGGTATTTCTCTTCAAGATTTTGTAGAATGGGATATGTTATTTTTGTCATCTCTACTGACATCAAAATCACTTATAACAAACTCTCATGAGAAGAAATCCCCAGAAAATGTTATCATGCATGAGGAAGTCTTCTACCTCCACAAGTGGGTCAACATGTATTTTCATCAAAATTTAGATGGAATTGGAAAGAAATGAGTTGTTTCAATAATATCCTTCAACCTAAAGTAAGTATGAACATTAGATCTTAAATTTACAAAGGAATTCCTACAAAAAATGTATTCCCTCCCTCTCTCAAAAAAATCGAGAAAACTCCAGAATAGAAAGCCCTACTAAAAAATCCTTTAAAATACATAAATTTATTGCCTTTAAAAAATTCAAAATTAAATATAATAAAAATAACACTTATTGAGTGAAATAAATTGTTGTTTTCTTCCAAATCCAAGTGACTTCCCTTTCCCCCATCTTTTTGAAGAATCAGACAATGCTAACAACATCTCTGAAAGTGCTCCAACCACTGACATCATGAGAGGTGGAATAGCCAATGTTATGGTCACTTGTGCATCCCCTGCTTCCTACCATTCCTCAATCTTAAAACCAAAAATAAAAGGGTTACTAGAAAAGAAATGTTATTGAGTTTCAAAAGTATATATAGAGGTAGACATGGCAGTTTAAGAAGGTGGTAATAAATATTGTATGGTGGCCACTTGTTGTAGTTGTTGTGACACAATGTGGTAGATAGAAAGGTAAAAACATTGACATAAATATATAATTTTATCTATTGCAAATATTTGCTTAGACATCATTAACATTCCATTGCATCTAAAATATTTGGAGACTAATCTGTGGAGGTGAATTGGCAATAAAACACCTTCGACGTATGTATTTTTGAGAGAATATCTAGTCATGGCATAATATGAATGTTTCATGAGTTAACCAATGATTTTTATATGAATTTAACTCTAAGACTAGTTATTAGTCACAAATAATATGTTTATGAAGAGGGGGTTGAAAAGGGAATGATGGTTCAAATTGATTTTACACCACATATGTTTGGTGATTTATTGAGGGATAAACATGTTATGATTGTCACACATAGATACATTCATGCATACAATGTGGGAATGAATTATGCAAACCATATGTTTAATCCATGCTTGAAATATATTTTATATTGAAATGCTATTTTCACTAGATAGTTCCCAAACCCTAATCCTTCACAGTGGCTACCTACACATAGCCTTCCTAGAGGCAAATAAGGATTCCACCTACACTCTCTAAAATGTCTTGACATATTGGCAAGGAATCAACCCCAACTCAACAACTTGTTTCCAAAATTCCATCCTAGCCATCCTTAGGCATGCTATTACAAGTCCATGACAACCTACCTTATTATCTACTCTACGTCCTCCTCCTCCTCATTTGTAACCCAATGAATAAATGTTGAAAAAATAGGTTTCACAACCCCAAACTAGCAAAGAAAAAAAGGTAAATATGAAAGAAAAAAAGGTAAATATGCATAATACACTTAATATAAATTTGTTCATAT
Source organism: Torreya grandis (assembly GCA_037957365.1). Classification (NCBI taxonomy): domain Eukaryota; kingdom Viridiplantae; phylum Streptophyta; class Pinopsida; order Cupressales; family Taxaceae; genus Torreya; species Torreya grandis. Next base: position 1,194,396 of record JARHVA010001151.1, on the reverse strand, counting down.
AAGCTAAATGAGCTTAGTGATGCAAGGTTTGTAAGAAATGTACTCTAAGCAACAAAATTTGTTCACATAATTCAACCGATTGATAATATTTATCATGCATTGGAAAATTGAAACAATTTAGTGAAAGGTATAGATTGTATTGATATATGTGATGAAACAATATGTAATGGTTTTTATCTAGATCCTAGACAGGTAGGCAATATTCTAACATATGATAATGTCATCGATGAATATTTCAAAGCTATTTTAAGGGTTTATTTATATTTATGTGAAGTTACATCTCTACATTCATATGATAATGATATTCATTGTAAAGTAATATAACAAGGAAATTTGTATGTTAATTACTTTATTTTATTCATTTTGTACGTAAGTTTTGAAACTGGTGTCATATACACATTTAAATAGGTGTCAAATATCCAACAAGTGTGTGTTGCTTTAAATACCTATAAAATGCACTATTTATCAAATACCCAATAGGGAAGCAAATGAAATTGAACAAGGGCTTCCCCATTGAGACTAGCTCTAGAATAATTAAAATAATAGATATAATACAATATATTTTAAACAACTAAAAATGGACCCTAATGTATTACCATTTTTAAAATTTTATTATTCAAAGGTATCTATATATTTATCAATTATTAGTCTCCATTAGGCATTATTGGCATGTTTTTGATCATTTTCGTTAAAGCCCCTTCCATTTTCTCTCCCCCCTCTTCTTCATCTCCCTCTCTCATTCCTCTTATTTTTAGGGTCTTGGGTCTTTTTTTTTGTTAGGGTTCTCAAGAGTTTTCAGTCTCATCTTGTCTTTTTTCTCACTTGTTTGACATTGGTTTGTGCACCAATAAGGTCCTAAGTTTAATTCAATTTGTGTATAAAGGCACATATCTTAGTGCATTTAGGCATCTATATAAAATATGAAAGATCATCTAGCATTAATATTCATAGCAATCTATTAAGCATTACAAACATTATAGAGAAATCAAGCAAGCATTTATAAAACATTCATTATATTATTAAAGTTCATAATAACAACACATTGCATCACATTGGTTTACCTATGCTAAAACAATATTGCATTTACTTAGTGAATGTTTTACCCTATATTTGATTTAATAGTTTTTAATAGATATAAATCATTGATAGATTATTTAGATTGTGATATATGACATTTAAACATAAATTTAAATGTAAATTAGAATTGAAAATTGAAATTGATTAACAAGTGGCATATGTTAAAAATAGTAAGTAAAAACCAAGAATAAGATACTTAGTGTTTTTCTTATTGACTATATTAGATGTATGACAATGAGAAATAGAATAGAATAATATTAATAATGACAACCTAGGGTTAGGAATAAAGTTTATGCCTGTGTCTAAACAGGTTCACTCTCCTTGAACAACAACACAAATAGATATTATCTATTGATTACAGGCTTGTCAACTTTGACTATGACAAAATTATGATTGTTATGCCACCTACATATATGTATAATAAGATGAATGATATATTTTTATTTTGTTAGTGCTGTAAAAAAATCATTATTTTCCTTCTCCTTTCTCTAGGAACCTTAAGTGTACTTGTGAGAACTATAAACCTCTGAAAAAGGAGAAGAACCACCCTTGTTGATGATTGACTACTACCTACATATCTAGATAATCCAAAGAGGGAATCAAGCCACAAGTATTTATCCCAACTAGTGTGATTGTATAATTGTGTTCCTTGCCTATATGTATGTAGCTAGTAATTTGGCATTGATACTTCATAGTTTTAACTCTTGACTTGATTTAATATTCTTTAGACTTGGCTTGTGACTACTCTTAGTGAATTATCTTGAATTTGGGAAGAATATAACATATCTTCTTAATTTAAATTAGTGTATAAGTGCTCAATATATAGTGCACAACTAACCCATAATGAATGACCTTTTATTTGTATAATTTCATTTAGTTGACTCATGAAACATGCAGGATGCCTGAATAAATATTTAAAAAATTAGAAACTAGCCATTAAATGGCATGGGGAGAAGGTCATGTTAAGTGGACAATGTATGCAAAAAATTAAGATAGATATATAGCTTATCTTACTTACTAAATCCAAGATTGAGTAAGGTAATCAACTAACATCTATTACAATACTATTTATATCACTAGCATGAACAAATTAGTTCTACTAAACCTAACTAAGAGAGAAATTATCACACAAAAATAAAAGAGAGGTTTAAAAAGCCTCTAGATAAATAAAATTATGAAATAACCCTTGATAAGTCTAAATACATTAAATAAAACTAATCTAGTGCTCACCAAAGCTTGTGGCATAAATGGGGGATGGTTTAACACAAACAAACAATCAAGAGATCATGGTAGGCAAATGGGGGCCTATATCACCTAAGGTGGAAGATGGAAAGAAAAGAATACCATATAGCTATATTAATTTTAACTATAAAGGTAACCTAAGCAAGGAACTATACATTCAATACATATTACTTTGTGCAATATCTATCAAATGAAATATTAAAAGTTAGGAATACTTACCTTTGGGTGAACCTGTTGAGTCTTAATCTCTCCCTTGGCCAATGGTGATTTGAAATAGGTCATTGTGGATTTGTAAGGATCACACTATAAAAATAAAATCTAGGATTAAATACTCCTTTAAATCCAAGACTTCCCATAAGAAAAGTTATCAACCTCCAAGGCAAGCCTTAAGTCATGGCTCCTTCAAATGTAGATGTAGAAAAATTTCAAGCTGTAATAATGTAAAAAATGAATGTTCCTCTCTCTTAGATTAAAATGAGCCTTATATTTATAGAAATAGATAAATCCTAAATTTTTTAGAAATATATTCGATGAGGTTGGCCAACATGATCTATTTTTAAGGAAAAAGTTACCATTAGGCCTTAATATAGGTTAGCCTAGTCGACTTAGTTTTGTAACATGCACTTTCAATTTTATAACAAGGTTGACCCAACTAAATTAGTATGAAAATAGAATGTTTGCTTAGTTAAGAGATATTTTAAAGGATATTACTTAGGGAAATGGATAAATGGGGTTTATTGGTTTGGGTATTTGGATAAGTAGGATTTATAATGGGTTTAGGTAATGATAGAGTTGACCAACAATCTTGTGAAGAACTAATGGTCTACCCACCTATTTCCTAGTTCACCTTTTGATATATGAACTCAGAGAGATCACAACTTGATAGGTTCTTGGAAGAGAAAAAGTATCAATAAATGCTAAAGTTTAAAAATATTATGTGTATATATATATGCCCCACTTGAAGCTCATCAAGTGTCACTAGGTATAACACATGATGGTGCTTCAATATAAAACATAGGAACACACAATTTTGAGATAATAAATTATAGTAAAAAGAAATAATTGAAATGATAGTTGGAAATTTGTCAAAATAATTGAAAGTACCATATACCTACCTCAACTTACCTTTATCATTGACTGATTATTTTTTGTATTTGTAGTCTTGATCATGGAGGGAGCAATAACTAGTTTGGATAAACCCTAAAGATATAAGGCTAAAGATAAAAAATAAACAATCGTAGGAAAAATAAAAGTAAATGAAAAATTGCATAATTTAATAAGTCACTTGGAAAATTGGTAAGTTGGGATGACTAAGGCTAAGTTAGGACCAAAAAACCAAGGAAAATGAATAGAATGAGATGAAAATTTGAGTAAACAAAAAGACCAGACTATTAAATGACCGATATACCCCAAAAATTCATCCTAAGTAAGAAAATTAAAAATCCAAAGCAAACCAAGGACACATGAAATTGAAATAATACAACCAACATTAATGTAAGAAAAGTAACAATCCATACTCAAACAAATATGGAAAAATAGCAAGAAAGTAAACAATATTGAGGAAAGAGAAGTAACAATCCATAATAAATAATAGAAAAATATGCAAAAAATAGAAAGAAATGGAATGAAATGTCCCCCAAAAAAGGCAATCATTAAAACCCAGAGGTTCAAACATAACCAAGTGAAATTTGAGAAGGATAATGCAATGATTAAGAAAATAATCTCACAACTAATAAAAAATGTAGCTTCAATTCTAAATATAAATTAACTGAGCCAATCATATTTTGAGCATGTATGAAAGAGATGAAGAATAAGAAATAGATAAATTAGGAAAATATTTAGAAATAAAATTTCTTATCAAGGGGGAATATGAAATGGGTGTTGAAAGAAATGAAGGTGACATCAAGGTGAAAATAGAATCCTTACTAGAAGCAAGACACTCAAATCATGTTAACAAGACAGAGAGGCCTTCTACATTAAGGACCCTAGAGAAATTACCCTATCCACATAAATTTGGGTTAATGAGTGAAGTATAAATATCATCCCATGAAATCTATTTATATAAGAGAAATTAAAA
>JARHVA010001151.1:1032500-1185000 GCA_037957365.1 Torreya grandis | reverse complement strand
TACTGTAGCAGGTTTATATTACCCTGTCTAGCCTACAAACATTCCAAAAAGGCTTCAGCCTATAAAATACACACAATACATGAAAGTATGAATTTTATATTGTCTTATATAATATTTTAGTAATTATTACATTGGTTTCTTTGGCATAAACATTATAAATAATGTTAAATCAACACCCTCTTACAACACTCCAACTCCTCTCTCATGCAATTTCAACTCTTTATATGATAAAATATACAAGAGACTTACTTTTTCTTTCCATTCTCACATTGAAGTACCTTCACAATATTATTAAACCTATTTTAGACCTACTAAAAATATTTATCCATCATTACACCTTGCATTACTCCTTCACACATTACATAAAATTCTATTTTGGACTACAAACCCTTCATTAGTCCCTCTAATGATGATAATTTTATCCCTTTATGCTTGTTTAAGGTCTTAAATGTCTCCCTCTTAATGAATTCAATGCATATCAGGTAGTTCAAATCTTTACCAATCTTATAGTGCCTAATTTTTGTTAATATCCTCCTCCAAATTCAGTCATATATTACAAGATAACCATGCGGGCTAGGGATAAGCTGTCACCTCCCACACATGCACAAACAAGTCCTCTAATAAATCCCAGGAAGATTTTATCTAACTTGAGATGGGTGAGACATGACAATGATTTTAATATCATAGCTAAATTTCTTAGAATGAGCCAAAAGTTTGTTAGTGAGGGCCGTATATTGTGACTCATTATCCCAATTGATGAACCATCTAAATAGACATATTTAGATGGGAATTTTAAAGCTAGGACAGTCATTGTCTGATCTTGAATGGGCCTCGAGAGTGAAGGTTATAGTTGATCAGATGCATCCCTTAAGAGGATCTTCTCATCCTTGAATATGAAAACTAAGAAAACTTTAGTTACATGTTTCAGGAGAACCATGAGGGATAAAGATGAGATGTTTATTCTCACATGTGTATGGATGAGTCCCTTAAGAAATACTGAGAGGTTTTTCTTTAACTTGAGATGGATGAGATGCAACAATGAGGTTTCTCTCACAACTAAATCTCTTAGAATGAACCAAATTTACTTAGTGGGGGATGTATATTATGACTCATTATCCCAATTGATGAAACATCTATATGGACACATCTAAATGGGCATTTTAAGGCTAGGAAAACCATTATTTGGTCTCAATCAGGCCCTAGGAGTGAAGGTTATAGTTGATCAGATGCATCCCTTAAGAGGATGTCTTCATCCTTGAGTGTGAAAAATGAGTGAAATTTAGTCACACATTATAGGATAACCATGAGGGATAGATACAAGTCATTAGATCCCACACATGCATGTATGATTACTCTAAGAAAACCTAGGAGGATTTTATCTAACTCGAGTTGGGTGAGATGTGGTAATGAGGTTTATATTGCACCTAAATATCTCACAATGAGATAAAAGTTTATTAATAAGGGGAATATATTATGACTCATTATCCCAATAAATAATATATCTATGAAAACACGTCCAAATGGGAGTTTTAAGGCTAGAACAACTATTATCTATTCTTGGTCAAGCTTTGAGAGTTAATGTTACAGTTGATCAGATGCATCCCTTTAGAGAATCTCCTCATCCCTGAGTGTGAAAACTGAGAAAACTTAGGTCATGCATTGTAGGAGAAATGTGAGGCATATTGACAAACCATCAGCTCCTAAACATGCATGGAAGAGTCTTATACAAAATCCTAGGAGGACTCTCTCTAACATGAGATGGGCTAGATGCGACAATAAAGTTTTTCTTACAACCAAATCTCTTATAATAGGACAAAATTTGGTCAGCGGCGGTTGTATAATCTAACTCGTAGTGTTGAGCATAAGTCATTAATATTTAGTTGTAATTGATGTCAAAGAGAACATGTTGTACTAATTCATTAATGATAAAGTGATCAAATTGATGGTTTGGAGAGATATGGCACATTTACAGGTCTGTAAGGAGAAAAAAGAAGTCGTGAGGCATCTATAAATGTCTTGATGAAGCTTTGGTGTGTCACTTGATCAATTGGAATGAGGAACTTACATATTATAGCTTAAGATAAGCCAAATCATCATAGACCATCATGTAAATATGAATGAACCAACAAGTGTGAGCATTTATTTTTGGTACTTAGAAAGTAAAGTAAGATCAAAGGAGTTTATGGAGATATTGTATATAGTACCAAAAAGGTCCCATAAAAATTTGGAGTCCTAAAGTGTTTTATAGATCAAGATATAAATATTCAAAGTTGCACTTGTAGACTGTGATGGGCCAAAGATCATAAAGTTAAACTACATTGAAGTTTGAGGTCATCTATTTTGTAGATCTAATGGTACACATTAAATCATAGATGTTGATCCAATGGTGTGCATAAAAGTTAATATGTCAAAGAATGAACACAAGAGTGACATATATCACATTCATGGAGCTTGAATAGAAGATTAATGGTTCACAGGCATTCATACTATTGGAAGATCAATGGTGCAAGTCAAAGTCAAAGAGTCAAATGTGCAGAAGGCATGCAGAGCTGCCAAGTGGCACAATCATGGGAGTTTGGAGCTTAGATCAATGATGCACATTGAAATATAATGACCTAGTTAATCCATAGATATTGATGGTGCATATTTAGTCAAATGTTTCAAGGATCATGAGATGAGGTCAATGTGTTTGAGGTTTAACATATGCTTAGTGACTGTTGGAATTTAAATATTCAAATTTGTGAGGGAGAACTAGTCTACAAATTTTGAACTATAAATTTTGATATATGTAGAATTTGATCATGGTGTAAAAGGAAAAGTTGTATAAGATTTCAAGGCACATCCAGAAATGTTAATTATAATATCTAGTTGTTTGTACAGTTGTAGATATTGAGATTTAAATTTCACTATGTTCTGTAAGTGACTTGAGAAGGATATTTGAAGTGTTCTTGATAGTGTCTTGATGTTTTAATATAAAATAACTATTAGAGAGTGATATAGACTCTATGAGGACCATCTATGTGGAGTTTTAAGATTTGATTAATCCATATTTAGTGTGAAAATTTGATTAGAAGTTAACTATGTTTGATGAATACACTGGCAGTTTGAGTGACCATCTTATAGAGGTAAATCGAAGGTGTTTTGAGTAGAGTTAATGAAGGAAATAAGTATGGAGATGTTCTATAAGTATCTAAGGCTTATTAGAAGGCATTGGTTATCATATTTTACCCTTGATCAATTATAGAGAGTTAAAATAGCTTGACTATATTTTGACTGTATATGACCAGTTTGAGTGGTCATTTTGAGAGAGTTGATTTGAGTGCTTAGTTTTGGATTATTTTTAATGATCCAAAGCTAGTGTAGTTAATATTCAGTTAATTTTTTGTTTTAAAATAATTATTGGTTTATGGGAAAAGTTGGTTGTATCCCGTAACCACTCGTGAAAAGCCTATAAAGCTTTTCACATGTTTTGTAAATAATCTTTCATGAATACAATACATTATAATATTTTGTCAATTTATTAATCACATTGTAATTTGTTCATTATTACCTCCCATTCCTGGAGCCATCAGTGGTATCAGAGCATGGTTTTTGGATCATGGTGAATTTGAGGTGAAAAGCAAGTGGGGTGAAATACTCATTCATGTAGAATTAAAAAAATGGTATGCCCATCAAATAAACTTTGGTTGGTCTAGAGTTGAAACTTCAAAAAATTATTAAAATATTTAATTTTTCAAATAGTTTTATAGTAAAATTTTGGAGAAAATATCTTGTGTAGTTTTGTATGGCATGCTCCATGTTAGTGCATCAAAACTCCATTTTAAACATTCCAAATTGAATTTTTAAGCTTTCAAATGTTTCAGACTTGTTTTTAAAACCCTAAAATCTATCCAAAATCCATTTGTATGACTTTTTGAACCTGAAAGTCTCCGTGAAATGAGAAAAATGGATCCAAATGTCATTCAATCATTCTCCTAAGTTTTTGGTATGTTTCTAAGCCTCTGAGGATCATTTGTCAATTCAAAAAGCATCTGTGAGGTTTTTTAAAGTCCAAATTTCAATTATACAACCCATATCTACATTTGTAAAACATTTTCAATCGGTATATTTCTTGTGTTTGAATAAAATGGTTTTCATCTTCATGAAAGTTGATCTGCTTAGTTATTGATTTGTTCTTGAGCTCCTAAAGACATTTTTTCAATTCTAAATGCATTTGGGAGGAGAATCAAGTTGATAAATTGAGTTGTATGGCCCAAAATTGCTATTTTACATCTCCATAAATCAAAAATTAGTTTTATATAACCAAATCCTCTCCTGTTAGTCTTAAACATTCCCAAATAGTGAAAGATTAAAACTTGTATAATATTATACAACTTGGTGGATTTATTGAAGAGTTTCAGACATTCTTAGATCAGCTATGGCATTGGAAATCCTTAGGGAGGTGTTGGAATATTGATAAATATAAATTATTTCACTTTGCAAAGTTTTCATATAGTTTGTTAAATATTAAGGTTTGATTAGGTCCCACCTAAAGCTTCAAAGATTTGATATTTACTTGGAGAAATGATTTTAATGGGAAAAATTAAAAATTACTCATTCAAGTAATATTTTTTTATTATCATAGAGCAAAAAATCAAGTTTATATAGCAATTTCCTTGTAAATGCTCATAGAGTACTTGGAAAGCATAATTTTTTAAAGTAGTTTGAAAGGGTGAGGTCAAAGGTTCAAATATTTCTTTTTGGAGGAATATATTTTTTAGAATATTTTGGAGGAATATTCTCTCTTGAGAATCTTTTTTGATTCATACGAAGACATAAGGGTGTACGTCATAATTTTTGTGACACTAGTTCTACATCTTATCATCTGCAAAGGTGGTCGTGTGACTAGGTGATCTTCATAGTTTTTGACATTACAAATACATTGGAATGAATAAATTTATATTTTGAAGAATTTTTGTATAATTTTTTCAAAAATTGTATTCTAAATGATGTATCAAGGTGTATTTTCGGTCAAAACTGACACCTTCAAAATGCAAGTCCGTCACAAGTCCCAGGATCATTTGTAAAATAGAAGATATTTTAAAAGTAAAGGCAAAACCTCGATAACATTCCTTTTCATTTTTTCTACATCATGGCTAAAATTTTGAACCTCATTTTTGACACTAGACACCTAACTCTTAAAAATTATAAAGAATGGTCAATGAACATGGAAAATACATTAATTTTCAATGACTTATGAGAAGTAGTTGAAAAGCAACCAACATTGCCCATCAAAGCCACAAAACTTACATAATTTCATAAATTTGACAAGTGTGCCCTTGCTTTATTGAAATCAACTTGTAGTGCTCAAGTTATAATTCACATAGAAACCATCAAATCTAAAGCTTGGAAAGCATGGAAAGCTCTAAAAGACTTATATGATAAATAACCCGCTTATAATAAAATTGACCTTGTTATGCAGTTACTCAACACTAAACTCTTTGATGATGAATATGTTTCAGAATATGTGTCACACATTAAGAATTTGAAACAAGAATATGGCACTACTGGTAGGAAAATTGATGATGAAATGCTTATTTCTATTGTTTTGAATGGTCTTATCCCTAGCTACAATAATTTTTTGGGGATGTTACAGATTAGTGATAAGCTTAATAAATCTACTTTTGATTGTATTTGTGAGTTGCTCACTCAACATGAGAAACAATTTGCAAAGAACAAATCTACTGAAGAGGCGCACTATTCCAGAATAAGAAATCCATTGTATGATCCAAACAAAAGACACAAAGAGAAACAAAGACACTCTTAGAGGCACACTTCCAAGCATAAGCATCATTTTGATTCTTTGAGACATAAGCATCATTTTGGACATAGGGATCATTCAGGTTCTCCTAAGTATAGACATCATTCTAGTTCTCCAAAGCATGAGCATCACCAAAAACATTCACATGGACACAATAAAAAACACATACATTATTCTTCATGTGGCTATTCTTCCTCTAGTTCTAGTAGACATGAGAGAATATACTATAATTGTGGTGGTATAGGACATCTCTCTATAGAGTCCACCTCCAAAAGGAGGTCCTCTCAACATTGACAGAAGATAAAAGCAAACATTACTGGTCATTCCAGTCACTCTGGTCATTCTTATAGTTTCTCTTCTGGCTATTCTTCTGCATATTCTTTTGATGGATGGGATGACTATGAAGTTGCTTGCTCTACAGTTGATGACTATATATTTTGAGATGGTGACACACCCATCTTGTGTGAGCTACTAGGCTCAAGATTAGGATTTGATGTAGTAGTATTTTTTGGCTTGTGTACTTTGCTTTCATAGATGTAGTGTTTCTATGATCTTTGATGTGGAGCATTTCAATGGTTTGTACTTGGTTTATTTACTACACAACTTCTTACCTCTCCCCTGATAGGGGGAGAAGATATTGCATATTGGCTTTTGATTAGTCATTGATGATTTACGATATGAGTCAGAATTATGTTGCTAGCATTTTTAGTGCTACACAAAGATCTGTAGGAGATGTTGGTGATTTTTGGGCATCAATTTGGGATGTGCCATACACAGTATAGGGGGTAGTCACTTGTTGGGTGGATTATGTGTGAGGATCGATGTAGTTGGATAGTGTGTGTTTGTGTTCTACTATAGTGCAGGGATGATCAAGATGTGGACTAGTCCAAGATGTGGACTAGTCCAAGATGTATAGTATACCAGTTGTAATTATGCCATAGTCTACTGATGAAAATACAATGATCCTTGCTTTCAAACAGGTTTTATGAATCCATGCCAATGCCAACAATATGAAAAATACATGAATCTGCTACAAATTATTTGCTAGTGACGTGCTATTGCTCTGTATTCCATGCATACTCATTGGAACAAAGATAGCTACTACATGAGAACTTGATACCTTGCTGATTCCGGACATTCTAGCTAAGGTCTCATAGATAGGTTCTATATGTGACTCAGACAAGTAGAATAAGCAAAGATCTAGCACCAGTTATTACCAACAATCAGCAACAAGAATGGTGGTCGTTGTGTAGACAAGTCTACACCCTTTCAGACTCACACAACACCCTCAAAATAATCTTCTACGCTGCCCAGAAGTACCCAACAGTCACAAAAAGATTACCACGGCTGAGAATATGTCCACCATGACTTGCTCATTGCTTTTCCCAGACCATTATACAATCAGACACTGTGAACAGGTTGCTGGTCTGCTACAGGAATCATGCCCAACATGTAATAAAGTTTGTAACAGCCATTGGTAGCGACTGTATGAGCAGGTATGCACTTAATAAACCTTTACGGCTCACTGCTGAGTCCCCATGACTTCCAATAATCTGTGTATTATTTAATATGGCAGACACCTTTTCCCTGTCCACAAGGATCTCCAAATTTTCAACAAGTAATAACTTGACGCTTATTCTATTCTGGATAATAATGTTCTTTCTTGTTTATTATGTCAACCATATTACTCGCGAGGTTCAACCTTTTAAGCCATTTGCTATTCTTGGATTAGAACCTACAGCTTCTGAAGCAGAGATCAAGAAGGCATATCGTAGACCCTGATAAAGATCTAGATCCAGAGGCGAATAAGTACTTTGTAGAGCTTATATCAAAAGCTTACCAGGCTCTTACTGATCCTATAGCTCGTGAGAATTTTGAAAAATATGGTCATCCAGATGGAAGACAGGGACTTTAAATGGGCATAACACTACCCGAGTTCTTTCTAAATGTACATGGAGCTTCTGGCAGGATTCTCTTGCTTGGGATAAACAAAATAGCTTTGAACTCAACGTCAATTGCTGCCTGACATATTATTGAACTTCAAATCACAAAAATAGGGGACATTTTCCAGTCTTTCCATACAATTCTTCACAAACTTGTTTTTCGTGCACTCTAGTATCATAATGTATATATGACTTGCAACGAGAATCACCTAAAACTAGGCCAAAAATTACGTAACAAAAATGCTGGTAAGTTGGACCCTAAAATGGCAAGTGGATCATCCTTGTTGCAGCCTAAAAATTCATCCTGAGAGCTGAAAATACCTCTGTTAAGCCTCCATGCTGCCTCCACAAGTATCTTCCTGTCTACATAGTCAACGAACTTCATCAAAAAGCATATGAACTGCTTCGTTCCATACCACGATCCATTCTCTTTTGCAGGTCCATCCAACAATTCAACACCTCCATTATCTTAATAATTAATGTTCAGCTTTTCTAGAAACAGGGACTTGCTTTCATTGCCATGAGTCAAAACAAGATAATACAGGCCAAATGGCCTTCGGGACTCCTCTCCCTAAAGGAGATTCTCTCTCCCTCTTCTTCTTCTACGTACCTCTCCTCTCCTCCTCCTTAATGACTGTTCTTTTGCTTTTAAAAAACCTCTTCTCTAACCTCTACGCCAAACTTGGCTCAAGGTAAAACCAAAAATAGTTTTTCAATTACAACAACATACTAAGGTTGAAATAGTTTCAACCACTCCTCCATTATTCCCTCAAAAGCCCCAACTATTTTCTTTTTACTTTTATTTTTTATATTTATTCCTCCTTAACAACATTTTTTTGGAGGGAAAATATAATGATTTGAAATTTGAATTCGAACATGCTTTGTAGCCATGTCTTGCCTGAAGATGTGTGTGTAGATGCTCCTGCATCATACTCTCCCTCTAGAAAAGATTTGAACCTTAGTTCAAATGAAATGCTGCCTCCATACATTAGTCTTCACTTGTATACTTGGATCCCAAGGTCTTCTTATCAATGCCAATGCCGCTGTTTGTCTTTGATATTCTTTGTCCTTCAACCTCTTGCTTTTCTTCCTTTTCTGGTATGTTCTTCTCCTCATCTCATTTTCAGTTGTTATGTCCCATCTCCATGCTTCATCTTCATATGTGTCTCCAAATTTTTCATCTTCTATACCTGCATTCAAAACATCAAAAGCAACCTTAGTAGACAAACATTGAGGCCATGAAGCCCCTTGATTGTCTTCATGCTGTTCTTTGTCCAAATCTGCCCTCACCATCTTTATTTGTTCTTGTCTCAATTCACTTTCCATCTAATCAATGGTGTCACCATGTTGATAGGTGTCTCTACACAACTCTCTTGGAGGGTTCAACAACTCTTCTATCCTCTTCATCTCTTCACACAACACAAGCTCATCCAAATCTTCATGTCTTATATCAAACTTAGGACCAGATTGTCTTTCATCCTCTATAAGTACATTCATCCACTTTATGGTTTCTTCATACAAATCAGCTTCTTCACCAACATCAATATAATTATCAAAAACAATAGGAACACCATTACCTTGTGTCTCCTTACTATCTTCAATTGCTGCCTGAAGCCATCTTGTTTGTTCTGCTGCATATTCTTTCCTTTCCTCATCATCCATCCATTTGGAAGTCTCTCCTTGCTGCATATTAGTCCATACAACCACTTTCCATCTTCCATTTCTCATGCAAATATCATTGAAGGATTCAAAAACATCATTACAAAAAATTTGTTTACCTTTCATCTTTGCATCCTCATACTCTACCTCATTATCCTTTGAGAAGTTTTCTTTCTCATCTTCATGCTCTTCGCTGCTTGAATCACTTGCAGTCCTCTTCCATTGACTTCTTGGTGTTGCTGTCTCAACACTCACATCTTTTCTCTTTGCCTTCTTAGGCACCCATATTTGATTCTTCTTCTTATCATTTGACTTCACAAGCCATTTAGGCGTCCTGTAACCATGCTTTTGTTCTAGCACTTCCTCTTGATTGGGAGTTTGCTTCTTCCACCATTTAGGCATCACATGCCCATGCTTAAATTCTCTTTTTGAGGGCTCTATCATCTTCTTTAACTCTTGCACCTGTATATTAGCAGCTTCATGCTCATAACAACAATCAAAATCAAATCTTAACACTTCATTTACCTGTTGGATAGCTTGATCCATGGAGCAATCTTTATTTTCCTTTGTGCTTGGCTGCTCTCTTTCTTCTTCTTGGCCTTCAATGGCATCATGGAATTCAGCTTCATCTTCCATCTCTTCTCTTACTTGTATGGGGTATTCAATACCTCCCTCATGCATTAACCAATGCATCTCTTCTTCTTTGTCAACAACAACAAACTTACTTCTCTTTCCTTTTACACATTCACTTGTGCACTTGGTGTCTTCTCTTGCACCAATCTCTTCACTCTTCAAGGCCATTCTCTTGACCTTCATAAGGCTGCTCATACCTGCATTTACCCATTCAAAGACAATATTAGAAATAAAAACAAGAGACCACAATGTCTCCATGAGTGCTCTCTTCATCAACACTCTCATCTTTCCAAGTGCTCTTCCTAGCACTTCATCTGTTCTTTCTTCTCTCTTGTTCTCCTCAGTGAGAACCTTCTTCACCACTTCTTCCTCTTGCTGCTCACTTGGCAACCTTCTTACCTTCTTCAAGCCTCTATGGGCTTCTCTCTTCATGGCAATCTCATTTTGCCTTCTTCTCCTTTTCACTAGGAGATCTATTGGCCACTTCAACCTCTTCCTCATTGGCCATACCCATGCTTGCTTATCCATCTGCATCCAAGACTCATATTCATCTTTAATCTTAGCTAACTCTCTCTTCAAATTAGCAATTTCTTTATCAATTACAAAACTATCCATACCTTTGATGCTTGCTTTCTTCTTGGTGCCCTCATGTACCTTGCTGCTCTGTAGTGCCTTCAACAACACTTCCATCTCTGAGATCTTCACCCAAGTCTTTTTCACCTTGGTCTCTTGATAATCTCCTTGATCTCACCTAGGCCTTTTGCATCCTAGTCTTTTGATCCTTTTCTCAATCCTGCAACAACTCTTATATAACACTTCATCAAATACAAATCATAAATCCAAGCTTACCTTGCTTTGGATCTTCCTCTTGAACATTCACTTGCTCCCTTGCTTTTGAGCTTTCCAAGCTTCTCTTCTCAATTCTTCAAACTCCATCCTTTACCTCACCTAAGTCTATTTCACTATTGTCTTTTGGCAAAGTATCCAAGCTTCTTCTTGGATCTTCTTCTCTAAGCCTTCCTTGGCTTCTTCTCTTCTTAAGCCTCAATGGCTTGGCTGCCTTGACCCTACAACTCCTTCACTTGATTGCTTCTCAACACAATAATTCAAATCAAATAGCAAAATTATTCATACCTTTTCTCTAGCAGAGTCTTCTAGTGTTGTCTCCTGTTGATCCCTTTGCCAAATCCCAAGAGCTTCAAGCTCTGATACCAAAGGATGAAAATACAATGATCCTTGCTTTCAAACAGGTTTTATGAATCCATGCCAATGCCAACAATATGAAAAATACATGAATCTGTAGAATGGCTGCTCAAAGGAATGCAACATAAAATAAGTAAAATCACTTTATGGTTACAAATTATTTGTTAGTGACATGTTATTGCTCTGTATTCCATGCATACTCATTGGAACAAAGATAGCTACTACATGAGAACTTGATACCTTGCTGATTCTGGATGTTCTAGCTAAGGTCTCACAGACAGGTTCTATATGTGACTCAGACAAGTAGAATAAGCAAAGATCCAGCACCAGTTATTACCAACAGTCAGCAATAAGAATGGTGGTCATTGTGTAGACAAGTCTGCACCTTTTTAGACTCACACGGTACCCTCAGAATAATCTTCTACGCTGCCCAGAAGTACCCAGTAGTCACAAACAGATTACCACGGTTCAGAATATGTCCACCATGACTTGCTCATTGCTTTTCTCAGACCATTATACAATTAGACACTGTGAACAGGTTGCTGGTCTGCTACAGGAATCACGCCCAACATGTAATAAAGTCTATAATAGCCATTGGTAGCGACTGTATGAGCAAGTCTGCACTTAATAAACCTTTACGGCTCACTGTTGAGTCCCCACGACTTCCAATAATCTGTGTATTATTTAATATGGCAGACACCTTTTCCCTGTCCACAAGGATCTCCAAATTTTCAACAAGTAATAACTTGACACTTATTTTGTTCTAGATAATAATGTTCTTTCTTGTTTATTATGTCAACCATATTACTCGCGAGGTTTAACCTTTTAAGCCATTTGCTATTCTTGGATTAAAACCTACAGCTTCTGAAGCAGAGATCGAGAAGGCATATCGTAGACCCTGATAAAGATCTAGATCCAGAGGCGAATAAGTACTTTGTAGAGCTTATATCAAAAGCTTACCAAGCTCTTACCGATCCTGTAGCTCGTGAGAATTTTGCAAAATATGGTCATCCAGATGGAAGACAGGGACTTTAAATGGGCATAACACTACCCGAGTTCTTTCTAAATGTACATGGAGCTTCTGGTGGGATTCTCTTGCTTGGGATAAACAAAATAGCTTTGAACTCAATGTCAATTACTGCCTGACATATTATTGAACTTCAAATCACAAAAATAGGGGACATTTTCCAGTCTTTCCATACAATTCTTCACAAACTTGTTTTTCGTGCACTCTAGTATCATAATGTATATATGACTTGCGACAAGAGAATCGCCTAAAACCAGACCAAAAATTACGTTACAAAAATGCTGGTAATTTGGACCCTAAAATGGCGAGTGGATCATCCTTGCTACAGCCTAAAAATTCATCCTGAGAGCTGAAAATACCTCTGTTAAGCCTCCATGCTGCCTCCACAAGTATCTTCCTATCTACATAGTCAACGAACTTCATCAACAAGCATATGAACTGCTTCATTCCATACCATGATCCATTCTCTTCTGTAGGTCCATCCAACAATTCAACACCTCCATTATCTTAATAATTAATGTTCAGCTTTTCTAGAAACAGGGACTCGCTTTCATTGCCATGAGTCAAAACAAGATAATACAGGCCAAATGGCCTTCGGGACTCCTTCTCTCCCTAAAGGAGATTCTCTCTCCCTCTTCTTCTTCTACGTACCTCTCCTCTCCTCCTCCTTAATGACTGTTCTTTTGCTTTTAAAAAACCTCTTCTCTAACCTCTACGCCAAACTTGGCTCAAGGTAAAACCAAAAACAGTTTTTCAATTACAACAACATACTAAGGTTGAAATAGTTTCAACCACTCCTCCATTATTCCCTCAACAACCCCAACTATTTTCTTTTTACTTTTATTTTTTACATTTATCCTCCTTAACAACATTTTTTTGGAGGGAAAATATAATGATTTGAAATTTGAATTCGAACATGCTTTGTAGCCATGTCTTGCCTGAAGATGTGTGTGTAGATGCTCCTGCATCATCTACTTGGATGATTCATTTCTTTGCTTCAATATTTCTATACCTCTTTGGATCAAGGGGGAGTTTTTTGGATTATTTTTAATGATCCAATGTTAGTATAGTTAATATTTAGTTAGTTTTTACTTTGTTTTAAAATGATTGTTAGTTCATGGGAAAAGTTGGTTGTATTTCATAACCTATAACCACCCGTGAAAATCCTATAAATATTTTCACATGTTTTTTAAATAATCTTGCATGAATAAAATACATTATAATATTTTGTCAATTTATGACTCACAATGTAATTTGTTCATTATTGCCTCTCATTCTTAGAGCTATCACTTAGAGCTTGTGTCAAAGTGTGTAAAGTACATAGAGGTTCATCCAAGAATTCCACCTTTGCTGGTAAAGGTTCATCCAAGAATTCCACCTTCGCTGATAAACTCAAGCTCGGTCACATAGAATCCTTTCTCAGTCTTCAATCCCCTTCTGAAATTGCTTTTGTCCTTCATTTAATCTATTGGTATATTCAAATAATAATAATAACGTTCTCTTTTTAATTACAAAACATAATTAAAAAGGCTTACCTTCTGTGTATAAGGTTGGATAATGGAGAAAATCCCATTAGCTAGCTATCTCCAAGCTTAAAACAAGCTCTCGGCCTCTTAAAATAAAACACAGTCAAAAATATGTGTCAAAACAAGTAAAAATAACTCCCTTTTATAATATTTCAATGACTGTGGTTGAAGCGGTCAAGGCATTTTCTTTTTACACGGGAGGTCAAGGGTTCAAAACCTCTTCCTCCTTTCTAGGTCCCTAGGGAAGCGGGCAAGGGCGTGGCATGCTTCATGGGCGCGCTTTGCATGAAGTTTGACTTTTTCCTCCCTCCTTTTTGGCGCCTTGTTATTTGAAATTTTCCTTGGGTGGTGTGATGGCAAGGTGGCATATTTGGTGGGTGGCGTGGAGTTTTAAAATTTTCAAAAAACCATGTGATAAATAACACCTAACCAAATTTTTTTCCCCCCCTAATTATTTTCCACGTGTCAACCTCCCATTGGTCCACTTGTCACATGCAAATAATCCCACGTCACTTGTCGACACCAAATTTTTCCCTATCGAACCAAAACTTCAGCAGTCTATAACTTTTGCATACGGTGTCCGTTTTGCAAACCGTGAAAAGTATCAGAAAGCTCTCAACGAGCTCTACGTTGTGAAATCATTTTTATCAAAATATGGAAACTTTTATTTTTTTCAAAAATGGAGAGATCCCCCTAGATCAAACCTCCCCACTGAGCGCTTTTGGACCGCAAAAGCGTGGTCTCCATTAAAAATGCTTCTGCAAAAACATCACTGCAACATACCATAGTAACGATTCAAAATTCAAACTGAATCCTTGAAATGTCAGTGAAAAAAAAATATCTACCCATTGCCACATTGTGGATAGAAACACACTGTTTGCTCAAATGTCGCATCTCAACAACGGTGCATCTGCCAATCACTGCAATTTGTTCACCAAGTGCAACTGCAAACCAATTTGTTAGTGTAATAATTTTACACGCTATTTGTAACCACAATTGAGAGTTACAATAAAATGCCCAAAAATTAATAAGGGTCTTATAGAATGTGCAAATATCATGCATGGCTACAAATAATTTGTATAATTAGTACAATTACAAACGGTGCCCATAAAGGGTCTTATAAGCCTCTATTTGCACAATATAAAAGACAACATATAAACTGCAATGCAAATTTCTCAAAATAGACATACTGCTCATGTCCATATAAACTGCATATACTGTTGTCAAGGTTTAAAAATGAAGTTTCAAAATCCCAAACATGAGAAAATATTCCAAGTATGTTTAACCTATCCCTTGGTTGTTCTCTATGGGCCACTTCAATAAACCATATCAGCATTCAAAGCATGGTGAATGTCCTTTATCATCACATAACAAAGATCCCAAAACATGAATGCATTATCAATCCACTTAGTCATGACAACATGAATGCATTATCAATCCACTTAGTCATGACAACATGAATGTCAAAATTTGTTTACCAACCCTCTTAATCCAATTTTCTTGATTAGTTGGTGAGATTTCTTTAGTGGATTTAGTAACATTGGTATGGGTTGATTTAAATTCATTAATTACCTTATTGATAGGTTTATAGACCATCTTAATCTTACCATTTCTAGGATGGTGTGATGGTTAAAGTCTCCAACACTTTTCAACCCGATGTCCACTTCTGTTACAATGAGTACAAAACCTTTTGTCCACTCTATTGAAAAACATATTCTTATTGCTACTCTCAGAACTCTGTCTAGGAGAATAGTCTTTCAAAATCTTTCCTAACAAAGATTTACGTTTTCAACATTTGGCTACATAATGATTAGATAATCCACAAAAATTGCATGGATAAATGTGCCACAAATTTTGTGTACCATAATCAAAAGGAACATTGGAATATTTATGTTGTCTGGTAGAATTAGAATCAACATGATTGCAAGTGTGGCGAAAAGAATGTGTTTTACCTTCCATCCAAGAGGATTTACAATTCTCCATAACACATCTTGCTTCTGCTTTCTCAGAGCATTCACTTGTTTCATTCTGAATACCAGATTTGTATCCTAACCCTGCACGATTAGGCTTATTCTCTACCTGAATGGGGTTAGTATCACCTTGGCCATCTTTTCCTAGGCCTTTTCCATTAAATCCCATTTTAACAAGTAATTTTGAACCTATCCCTTTTGTATATTGTTCAAATTTACCAAAATCATTGTTACTAGATTCTTCATGGGAAGGAAAATCAATTGATGACTTACATGCACTTACAATGTTTTCATCTGTCATAGTGCTTGCATCTACAGTGGAAGGCAAATCCTTCACTTGTCCACCATTCTGTAGTTTGTCCATGAGCTCATCCTTGGCTCGTAACTCCATTTTCAAATGGGCAATCTCCTCATCCAAGGAGTTCAATCTTGCTCTTAGGAAAGCATTCTCTTCCTGGATTTGTTGGTTATATGCTTCAAGCTCATTAAGCTTGGCTTTGTTTGATAACTTTCCCATTGCACCTGTCAAATCACAAAATCAAAAAAAATGCAGAAATAGAAGCAATAACAACAACCAACTGTTAAATCCCATTGATCAACTGCTCTGATACCAACTTGATCCGCAAACACCACTGAAAAACTCAAAGTGAAGTTTTAAACATACGGATTCTGAATTTTCTCAAACTTACAAATTCTCAAAAATACTCAAAAGAACTTGTAATTTGTTTGGCAAAGTATTCTCAGTTATCGAATTGGATTAGAATTGTCAAAAAACACTGATATCTTCCATTCACCAATAAAACCAAATTTTGTTTTAAAAATTAAATGTCGTAAATTGTCAACTTTTCAAATATTGCATGAGTTCTTGATTAATTAAAAATCAGAATACTTGAAAATAAAAACATGCAATCATAACAAATTACCACATGAAATTGATAATAGAGTTTGGCATTGATTGCCTACGTCTTTGGGTCCGCCCAATAGTGAGGACCCTTTTTATTAAATTTGTGCAACAAATGGCTTACAAATTCTTGAAATGCTACACAACTTCCCTCAGGCCTGATCTCTGTCCAAGAATTCCACCTTCGCTGATAAACTCAAGCTCGGTCACATAGAATCCTTTCTCAGTCTTCAATCCCCTTCCGAAATTGATTTTGTCCTTCATTAAATCTATTGGTATATCCAAATAATAATAATAACGTTCTCTTTTTAATTACAAAACATAATTAAAAAGGCTTACCTTCTATGTATAAGGTCGGATAATGGAGAAAATCCCATTAGCTAGCTATCTCCAAGCTTAAAAAAAGCTCTCAGCCTCTTAAAATAAAACACAGTCATAAATCCATGTCAAAACAAGTAAAAATAACTCCCTTTTATAACATTTTAGTCACTGTGGCTGAAGCGGTCAAGGCATTTCCCTTTTACATGGGAGGTCAAGGGTTCAAAACCTCTTCCTCCTTTCTAGGTGCCTAGGGAAGCGGGCAAGGGCGTGGCATGCTTCATGGGCATGCTTTGCATGAAGTTTGACTTTTTCCTCCCTCCTTTTTGGCGCCTTGTTATTTGAAATTTTCCTTGGGTGGTGTGATGGCAAGGTGGCATATTTGGTGGGTGGTGTGGAGTTTTGAAATTTTCAAAAAACCATGTGATAAATAACACCTAACAAAATTTTTTGCCCCCCTAATTATTTCCCACATGTCAACCTCCCATTGGTCCACTTGTCACGTGCAAATAATCCCACGTCACTTGTCGACACCAAATTTTAACCTGTCGAACCAAAACTTTAGCAATCTATAACTTTTGCATATGGTGTCCATTTTGCAAACCGTGAAAAGCATCAGAAAGCTCTCGATGATCTCTACGCTGTGAAATCATTTTTATCAGAATATGGAAACTTTTATTTTTTTTCAAAAATGGAGAGATCCCCCTAGATCAGTTAGTGTTCCAAGTGGAATGTACCCATGAGGGAGTGATAAAGGGTCTATTGGATATAGGTTTTATGTGTTAAAAGCATTGGTAAATGATGAAGGTGGTCCAATTAGTCTCACATGTAATGTGTGAGTATGAAGGCCTAATTGTTTTAGATCTCACCAAGACATAATAGTGGTTTGGGGACAATGAGAGATTGGATGACCTATGAAGAGTGTGGTTCTCACATATAACATGTGCATGTACCTATGTTAAGTGTGCAAAACATCTTGGCCAAATAATATGGGCTATATTAAGAGAGTGGTATAAATACAAGGCATAATTAGACTAACTGGGCTTGTTGTGGGTGTGCAGATTCAAGTAGAAAAGAGAAACTTTAAAAGAGAAGGTACAAGTCAGTTAGGGCCATTAGTATGTGAGAAATATTAGACATGTATATCTGATCAATTTTATGTAGGAGGACACATAGGTCATTGGACCTAATGAGTCTAGAAGAGGTAATTTGAGCAAGTTACCCCTAAAGGCAGCTTGAGAGAGATTGGAGGTGAAGAGTGTAAACAAAGGTGATCATCATCAGTTGAAGAATAATAATTAGTATTCAAAGTGATTTGTTTAGGTATCTAAGTGGGTAATTGGTTTCCTATGGGGTTGGTTTCTCATTATAAGGTAAATCTTTCTAAACGTCTAGTTGTAGTGGGTGCTCAGCTAGATAGGGAAAGTAGCTTCTCATGGGATTGGTGTCTCATTAAAATAAGGGATGGGTGTTCCTTGATCAATGGGTGCTGGTCTAAATGTTAGATATTATTTTATATGACTATAGTTCATATTTTAGGGTTCAGTGGGTTTTATCCCCCAAGAGGGTTTCCCACATATATGATGTGTTCATGTGATGTATGCTCTTATGTATATATGTGCTTTCATGTTTATGCTGCTTGATTAAGATTGATGAATGCTAAATGTTTAAGAGTTGGGAATTGAATTGGAGTATCTTACATCACTAATTTACCCTCCATGTGATTGTACCTCTAATAGTTAGCCCAATCGGTGAACCATCTAAATGGACACATTTGGATAGGTAGTTTAAGGCTAGAATGATTGTTGTTTGATCTCAATCACACCCAGGTGTGAAGGTGTGAATCTACTCATCCCCATGTGTGAAAATTAAGTGACATTTGATTGCATGTTGTAGGATAACTATGAGGGATAAATTAGAACTGTTAGCTACTAAACATGCATGATTGACTCCTCTAATAAATATTAAGATAATTATCTCTAACTAGAGCTAGGAAAGATGAAATAAGGAGGTTTTTCTTAGAGTAAATATCTTAGAATGGGCTAAACATTGGTTAATGGGGTCTATATATTCTAGCTCATTATCCAAATCGATAAAATATCTATGAAAACATGTCTAGAGAGGCATTTTAAGGCTAGAACAATTGTTATCTAGTCTTAGCTTTACCCTTGGAGTGAAGGTTGAAGTTGATCGGATGCATCCCTTAAGAGAATCTCCTCATCCTCGAGTGTGCAAATTTAGAAAACTTTAGTCACATGTTACAAGAGAACCGTGAGGGATAAAGGCAAGTAATCAGATCCTACACATGAATGGATGAGTTTTATAAGAAATCCTAGGGGGATTATTTGTAATTCAAGCTGGGTGAGACACGATAATGAGGTTTTTCTTGTAGCCAAATCTCTTAGAATGGGCCAAAAGTTAATTGATAGGGGCTGTATATTTTGACTCATTATCTCAATCAATAAACCATATTCATAGATACATTTAGATAGGTGTTTTAAGATGATAATGACCATTATCAGGTCTCAATTTCACCCCAAAAGTGAAGGTTGCAGTTGATTGGATGCATCCCTTAAGAGAATCTCCTCATTCTTGAGGGTACAAATTAAGCAAACTTTAGTCATGCATTGTAAGATAAATATGAGGGATAAAAATGAACCTTAAACTCCTACACATGCATATATGAATCCTATAAATAATCCCAAGAGGATTATCTTTACCTTGAGCTAGGTGAGACGTGGTAATGAGGTTTCTCTTAGCTGAATCTCTAAGATCATGCTAAAATTGGTCAGTGGGGGCTATATATTCTGACTCATTATCCCAATTGATGATCCATCTATGTAGACACATATAAATAGGCATTTTAAATCTATAATTAGCATTGTCTAATATTATTCATGTCCCAATATTTAATGTTTTAGTTGATCAGATGAATCCCTTAATAAAATTTCCTCATCCCTGAGTGTATGCAAACTGAGTGAACTTCAATTACACATTGTAGGAGAACCATGAGGGATAGAGACAAAACATCAACTCATAAAAAACCATGGATGATTACTCTAATAAATCTTAGGAGGATTCTCTTTAAATTAAGCCAAGTGAGATGTGGAAACAAGGTTTCTTTGTCAACTAACTCTCTTAGTATGACCCAAAATTCGGTTAGTGGGGGCCATATATTCTGATTCATTAGCCTAATCAATGAACCATCTAAGTGGATACTTATGGCTAGGTATTTTAAGGCAAAAATATCTATTATCCAATCTTGTTCATGCCCTAAGAGTGAAGGATTTAGTTGATCAAATGCATCTCTTAAGAGAATCTCCTCGTCCTTGATTGTGCAAATTGAGCAAACTTCAGTCGTGTGTTGCGAGAGAACCATGAGGGATAGAGATGAAACATTAAATCCTAAAAATGTATGGATTCATACTATAAGAAAGGCTAAGATGATTATATCTAACTCATGTTGGGCATGATGTAGTAATGAGGTTTCTCTCATAGAGGCCAAAAGTTGGTCAATAGGGGCTGTATATTTTGACTCATTAGCCCAATCAATAAAATATCTACACGGATATATATTTATATAAGAGTTTTAAGGATTTAAAAAACATTTTGAAATCTTGATTTTTCCATAGGAGTGAAGGTTGTATTTTATCAAATGCATCCATTAAGAGAATCTCCTCATCCCTGTGTATGCAAACTAAGTGAACTTTGGTCATGCATTGTAGGAGAATTATGAGGGATAGATATGAATAGTTAGATATTATATGTGCATGGGAAAATCTTCTTAGAAATATCAAGAGGATTATATCTAAATCAAGTTGGGTGAGATGTAACAATGTTTCTATTACATCTAAATCTCTTAGAATGGGTCAAAAGATGGTTAATGAGGGTTGTATATTCTAACTCATTAGCTCAATCGATGAAATGTCTACGTAGAAATGTCTAGATAATAATTTTAAGGCTATAATATCCATATTTAGTCTTGGTCACACCCTAGGAGTGAATCTTACAATTAATCAGATGCATCCCTTAAGAGAATCTCCTCATCTCTAAGTGTGTAAACTGAGTAAACTTTGATCATGCATTGTAGGAGAACCATGATGGATAGAGATTAATAGTCA
Source organism: Torreya grandis (assembly GCA_037957365.1). Taxonomy (NCBI): domain Eukaryota; kingdom Viridiplantae; phylum Streptophyta; class Pinopsida; order Cupressales; family Taxaceae; genus Torreya; species Torreya grandis. The sequence goes on along the minus strand of JARHVA010001151.1, from coordinate 1,163,899 downwards.
GCTCCTAAACATGTAAAAATGAGTCCTCTAAGAAATCTTGTAAGGATTATCTCTAACTTGATCTAGTTGAGATGCGGTAACAAGGTTTCTCTCACATCCAATTCTCTTAGAATGGGATAAAAGTTGGTCAGTAGGGGTCATATATTCTGATTCATTAGCCAATAGATGAATAGTCTATGTAGAAACATCTAGATGAGTGTTTGAAGGCGAGAATTACCATTGTTTGGTCTTAATCGTACCTCAAGAGTGAAGGTTACAGTTGATTAGATGCATCCCTTAAGAGAATTTCCTCATCCCTAAGTGTATAAACTAAGTGAAATGATCACGCATTGTAAGAGAATCGTGAGTGTTAGATGAAAATTGTCAGCTCTTATACATGCATGGATAACTCCTCTAATAAAGCATAGGAGGATTATATCTAACTCAAGTTAGGCAAGACATGGAAATGCGATTTCTCTCATAGCCAAATATCTTAGAATGAGCCAAAAGTTGGTCAGTGAGGGTTGTGTATTTTGACTCATTAGTCCAACAAATGAAACCTTTGTGAGAACATGTCCATAAAGGAATTTTAAGGATAAAACAACAATTGTTTGATCTCGATTACACCCTAAGAGTGAAGGTTGTAGTTGATCAAACACATCTCTTAAGATAATTTCTTCATCCCTGAGTGTGAAAACTGAGCAAACTTATAGGACAACCATGAGGGATAGAGATAAACCATTAGATCCTACATGTGCATGAATGAGTCCTATATGAAATATTAGGAGGATTATCTCTAACTAGATATGGGAGAAATGTGGTAATGAGGTTTTTATCACATCCAAATCTCTTAGAATGGGCCAAAAGTTGGTCATTGGGGGTTGTATATTCTAAATCATTAGCCCAATCAATGAACCATATTTATGGACACATATGGATAGATGTTTTAAAACTATAATGACCATTTTTTGGTCTTGATCATTCCCCAAGAGTGAAAGTTTCAATTGATCAGATGCATCCCTTAAGAGAATCTCCTCCTCTCTGAGTATGCAAACTAAGCAAACTTTGATTACATGTTGTAGGAGAACCTTGAGGGATAGAGATGAGCCATTATATCCTAAACATGCATTAAATACTCCTTGAATAACATCTAGGAGGATTACCTCTATCTCCAAACCATAACTAAGGCATAGATATGACTATTTTCTTATTTTCTTGAAAGGACAAACAAAAAGAAGGTGAAAACCTATTTTCTTAAGGTAGATAACATTAGTATGAATTGTCTTTTGGCTTACCTTTATTTCAATAATATAATATTCTCTACTCACAACACCAAACACATAAAGGTGAAAGCTCATATGGTGCCACTAACCTACGTGAAAATTGTTAGTAAAATTTTTAAATAGAAATAAACATAATGATAAAATAATTGAAACTTAAAATACATTAAATTAAATAGGTTAACTATATTAATTTTAAACACAAGATAAACTTATCAATTCAATCTAATGTACCTTTAGGATCAGCTCTATTTTCAAGTGTTTCAATAATTGCTTCGTGGTCATATTCATGCACTTTCTACAAAATTATATTGTGAATCTTTCCATGATATTTGATTATTTGAATATTTGTAACAATAACCATATTTGAATAATGAAGCACCACCCTATGTGTTTCAAAGTCCTCAAATAATAATTGTTTTATTTTTTATGATAGTACCTATGAATCCAGGTTCATGTAACCACTATGGATCTAGTGGGATAAATTATCTCTTCTCCATCCATAACATTTATGGTTAATTTTTTTGGTCTCTACATAACGACATAAGTAGTTCTATATTCCCTCATCATTATCCTCATGTAAAATGACTACAAAAACATGCTTTGCATTTAAAGTATAATAAAATTGTAAGCACATTTAATAAAAAATAAAGATACCACTAATATTTAACTAAGGATGTATATTTAATTAAAGAATGAATTGTACCTAGTTGCACAAGATCTAAGATGTGGTCAAAGTCAACTAATGATACCATTTCATGATTAGTTATTTGTTGGAGTGAATGGGTATTCTCTATAGGTGATATGGGTATACAATACAATTTTTCAACCCATTCTTTTGACTCACATTCATTCCAATTAAATTCCATACACATGGAAAAAGTATGCCATATACCTAGTATAAATAGTCCATGAACTTTAATTTGAGCTTTGAATGAAGTGGAAAACACTAGATCTTGGTACTATGTTGCAATATTCATATATTGCCTTATATTTTAATATATTATCCAAAATAGTCTTCACACATGAGAATGTTTATCTAATCTATGCCAAATATTTTCATTACACTAAGACAGAATACTTGAAACATCGATCAAATTAGTACCATCCATGTGCTTTCCCTGATCTCTTTTAAGGGATATTTGTACACATGCACTTGAACCATCATGTTACCCTTTTCCATGCCTAGACTCAAATAATATATAAAAATATTGAACACCATTATTCTTATGCATTATGCTTAACCAATAAAATATTTGAGAATTCTTAAACTACCCTACACGATTGTTTGATTAAATGTAGTGTGTATCAAACATGATTTCTCTTGCATTTATATTTATATAAAATATCTCAAAACAACCTCGGATAAACTCTAGAGAATACGATCTATCATCATTCATCCAACATCCAACATCCACCATTTCTTAAATAGTTCTTAACATTTCTTAAACATCCACATCCAACATCTACCATCCAACATGGGTCATGTCTAAGAATTGTTTTGCATGTGGATCATGGTTTTTGAGCATTTTATTCTTTTAAAAACATATTTTACATTAGATAAGACCATTTTGTTTTTGTGCCAAAAAATTTCAATCAAATGTATTTTTCTTTCAAGTGACACCTTATCTTTTCATTGAATTTTGCCACTAAACACCTAACAATTCGTGAGTAAAGGGTCATTAAGCCTTGTTATTCTTTTTTACGACATTTATTATAATTTTTATATTGAAGTTCATGGATTTACTTATTTCAATAATAATTCAATCTTTAGATGTTGAATTACTCACTATAGATTCCATTATTACTCATCTTGCCACATTACTATCTTTTTTTTGACTTTTATTACCTATTGCCTTAAATGCAATAAATAGATTCTTTACTATTTTACTATTTATTCCCTCCATGTTGAATGTTTTTAACCTTAAATTATACATCACAAGACACATATTTTTCATTTTCATTAATTTAACAAATGGTTGACATCATTTTGTATGGGATTTATTCTCAAATGCATAGTCCCATACACATTGAGCATGATGTTGAACTGATATTTTTGACATTTTACCTTCCATAGGTTCCATTATTTTCTCATGTATTTCAACTAAATACCTTGGTGTTCATCTTATTATCCTTGGAGGTTTTGGTGTAAGAGCTATATTCTATATTAAATTTGGTAGTATTACTACTTCAACCATAGTAGGAATAGTAAATGGTTAACTATTTACATTAGACCCTACAGGTGAATTTTATTCTTCTTCATTAGGAGATACATGATTTGGGGTAATTACTTGATGTTGATTATCATCATACTCAAAAAATTCATTGTGAATGGATGTTTCATTATATATTTTTTGTCCACATGTTTCATCATTAATTACAAATTCATTACTTACATGCTCAAAATTTTGAATTTCATTATGCAACAAAGATTGATTGAGTTATCTTATTTCATTTGAAGACTTATCTAAACTAAATTCCATAGATTTTGGCATGTTATTTTCATTTGAAATATTACCTAGTGTGGGAGAAGCACCTTAACCTTGCCCAAAATCCCTTATGGATGCTCTCTTATTTACTTGTCTTTTTCTCTCTTTTCTTCAATTTTCTCATTTGTTAGCTCTTTGATTGGTCTTTTGTGACGACTTCCAACCCCATTATTTATCTTTACCAAAAAAAGATAATTTTAGATTTAAACTTAAAGAATTTTTAGTGATTCAAACAAAGTGAATAGAGAATTTACCAAATTTGCATAGCTACAGTAGAAAAAACTAGTTTATAGCTTGCAAACAACAAAAAAAAAGAGCAAATTTTGTGGGAAAGCCAAGATAAATTCATGAATCACAAAGGACATGCATGCTTTTGAAATCACACACACCATTTTTGATCCATGAAAAAGGGTAAAATATAATTAGTGTGGTAAAATGTTAACCCTTTATAATTTTACAAATTTTTATTTGCCGCTTTCCCTCCAAAATTGCCTCAGTTTTAGGCCTTGGGGGTCCCAAACCTAGTCTAAAAACCTTGTCATGAACCATCCAATTTGATTTCTGATAAATTTAGGGGTTTTTGTATTTTTTGACATATCTAATGAGATAGATTTTATTATTTTAATTTAAAAATTCTATGGGTTTGTAGAGGGGAAAGTGTAGTTTTAGAATATATATATATATATATATATATATATATATATATATATATATATATATATATTTAATGTTAGAATATTATTTATAATTATTAATTAATTTCTACATAACATACCTCATTACGGACTATATACATTTCATCACAAATTCTCTTATAACTTTTTGAATATCAATTGAACGTTTATAAAACTTATATCTCAGCAATCTATAAATTTTCAATTATATATATATATATATATATATATATATATATATATATATGAAGTTAAGGTCAAAAATTTATGTTCATACACTTGTAGTTTCAATTTTTCAACTATCTTGACTTGTAAAATTATTTAAAAATTATATATATGATAAAAAATTAATAAAATTTTTTCTCGACAATATTAAAATTTCACCTATCCATATATGAATTTTCATATAAAAATTCATTCGTTTACTCAAAAAAAGTGTGTTCACACACATACAATCTCTTCATCTTTTCATAGAAAAATGACCAACCTGTTGTCACAAATGCATCTATTTTGCATAATTTTATCATCTGGTTATTTAAAAAATAATTATATTTATAAAATACATTCAAAATTCCATAATTCATGTTCTTATGTCATTGTCAAATTTCTTTTTGAAGTTTCTCTAACATTCTCTCTAAGTTCAACTAGTGTTATTATAATAAAATAAGTGTCACTTTATACCTCGCTTTTTATCCCCCATTATCCTGTATCTACCCTAATACGTGGTTACTTGTGGACATTTACATCAAAAATACATCTATGTTTCTAATAGGCCACAATAATGAGTAACTATGTATTTCATAAATCATCAATAATGATAATGATAATCTAGGGCACCATAATGCTTTTATTTTTTGTGCCAAATGCCACTACCTATAATTTATACATGGTATCTTGACATGTTTTTTGAAAATTTTATATTTTCTAAATTTGAATGTTTTAAATTATACATCATTTTTGTGGATGTATCATAAAATGATAAAGGTGTTGTATTCGCACAATATCGGATCCATTATCAACAACATGGTTGCAAAAATTGCTATAACCTTTTTATACCCACTTTTTTATAACAAGGAGAGAAAGTTTACAAAATTAAATTCCCTGAGCTTGGGCAATGGATGAAGTAAGACAAACAAATTGATACAAACTAGTTCATTTTAGGATAAAAATACTCACAAAATCAAATCTTATTTATCTCTCAAACCAATTGTTATAAAAAAAATCCAAGGCTCTTATGATGACAAAAGAACACCACTACATTAAAACATTGTTTCAAAAGTTATTCAATTTATTGAATAGGTTATATACTCTTCCTTATGCATGTATGGAATAAGCTCTATTTAAAATCCAATAGCCTGATGAATAAAAATTGCATTGGCTGAGTTAACATCTCATCACATAGGAAACATAGTTGAGGAATTCCATAGAGAGGCTAGATATTTCTTCCCACTCAAAATTAAATTTCATCCAAGGAGGATATAGATAAAACGTTATTGACTAATTATGACTTGAACCTAGGTCATGCCATATGTATTATAGATTTATTAATTCTAAGTTACTAACCTTCTATATGATTCAAAGAGTGGACTTCTCCAACAAAATCAAAGCCCATTGGGTTAGTGTCTCTACAACACAAATGCACATCCTTAAACATCTAGGACCACATTCATATATTAACATTAAAAATATATAAAATATATAAATTATATAATGGTTTAGAGAATCATGTTACATTTTGACCCCAAAATAAAATTGGGCTCTTTATTTATGCTCCATAATAATAAACAACTTTCAATTATTTTTTATGGATAAAAGAAAATTGTTTTCTATTATTTTTTATGGATATCCCTAACCCGTTCCAATTATCTTAAACTATTTATGATACAGCATGATTTTGAATCACAACCAAGAAGGTCAGCCACACATACATAATGATCCAAAAAGGCATACTACAATTTTGGTTAATCATGCTCTTATTCCAACCCCTTAATTAACCCCTCAATCACTACACTTATTTTTCTAGATTCATCAGGGAACTATAAGTTGTCATAGAAAAATGAAAGTAGTATCAAGTCCAAACAAATGCGTTAAAGTATTCACCTCCACTAGGCCTAAAAACTATCATCTCAAAGAAAATAAAAATCACCCTCCCACTGTTAGGCTACATAATATGCTTAGTACACATGACCTTCCTATAGACTCATCTTCATATATTTAGCTGTTACAGTCCTGTATTACTAATAATATTTCTTTCAGAAGGTTAGAATATCCATATATCATTAATGATAAGGGATTTACATTTTCCCCACACATTTTTAAAATACATTAAGTTTGGTATGTTCTTCCAAAGTTTTTAACCACCTAACTTAAACAAATATCTCCTCACTTAATATAATAATCATAGCTTATTGAAGGCATGTTGTCCTCAAGATATCATGACACTATTTCACCAAATGCATTGCATGGGTGTACAATCTGATGTGTTCATATTCTCCCTATATGTCATCATGTTTTAATATGAGATATCTTAAACAAGGTTTAAAAATCAAATTAAAAATGATTAGATGTGAATTTGATTTGGCCTTCTTGTGATAATAAATTGATAAACATGTAAAATGAGGATAAATGCAAAAGGCTAAAATTTATTGACTAGGCTCAAACTTAAATTTTGATAGGTCATACTCAGCTAAATCTTGTAGTTTGGACAATGGGTGATGACCCTACTATTAGTGGTGTGGTCATGCCTAAATCTTGATTCAAATGTTGGAACATGGTGTCACCATTTACATAGGTTGAGAACACCAACTACCAAGTGAAACCATCATATGTCACACAAGATGATTGGGCATTATGCATATTATAATACTCCATGTCCTTAAAAATATTAATTACCTATGCCATTGTTCCATGCTTGATAAACCACTTATTAAGGTATTTTAGGAAAACAAATTAGAAATCAACCCTTTGTTAGTTGTTTCCCTGAAAACCCTAATCAGTATTAACATGATTTTTGATCAAGTTTTGTATAACATTAATAAAAAACTACATGTTAAATTTTCACTTTTTCAACTCAAGTTGACACCTTTCTAAATGACATTAAAGAATAGGTCCATGCAACGAACTAGTAGGTTGAAGGATGCATTACACACTGGGTGGATCACTAGGTCATTTTTTTATTCTAATGAGGATATACTATTGGTTATATTTTATATCTCTTTTGATCACTAGTCTCCTACCACTCAATATTATTCCCACATGATGGTAGTCCATTTAAACTATGCTATAGTAGTTCATCCTAATCATGGAGTGTGATCTATAGCTCTTTCAGAATCCTCTAGTGAGACATGCAGTTCTAGCATACCTCTTAAAATTGCCAACATCTCACTCCTTCCAATCATTTTATCAGCTATATATTTTGGTTATAACCATTGATCTATCTTTTGTTATAATTTTTCCACTTCTTTATCTTCTTCTATTTCTAGTGTAATATGATCAGTAATCTCTTTATCTAGGGTTTGATGGTTTTTTCAAAGGGATCTGAGAAAACTATTGTAGGTATCAAGATTAGATCCAATAAAAATATCTTGATGTGACATAACACCTTTTCTAGTAGGATGAACATGTTTAGGTTTAATATTTTCTTCATTTTTGAATAAAATGTGTTCTCTTTAACTTTCACTTTTGGGAGTGGTGTTAGATATTCTTTAGCTTTCAGAAAAGACATGTTTGCTTTATGTCTTTTTTAGATTAATTTTTCAAGCGGGTGTTGTCCACTCATATGCATGCCAAATTATGTCTATCTCATAGATACCTATAAATTTAATACAGATATTTGGTGCAATTTAATATATTAAATTTATCTACCCTATTTTTGAGGTGAAACTTTAGTTGATATTTTGGGGACAATGATGCAAAATTAGCTCCTACATGGATACTTGGTGGAGGTGATATTACTTATTTTTATAATATATGATATAACTTTGGGTGATACAATAAAAAATGTCCTTGTATTATAAACCAGTCCACACACATGATTATTCCTAGAATTTCACCAAAGGGTAAAAATTCACCCTTAAAAATACCTTGGTTGGGTCCTATCCAAGGTCTTATGATTCAAACTCATGAAATATATAAGTGAAGAAATGTAGATATACCAAAGGACCCATGATAGGAACTATGGATATTGAAATTGATGCAATGCTACATTTTGGGAAGCTTTGAAAAACCTGCAAGAAATGTTAGCACCATGATATATGGAAATATATGTAAGATAACAATAATATTGAAAATGTAAATTTAAGTAAAATTTTTCTTTTATTATTGAGCATTAATGGGTTCTTTAAAAATATGTCCTTCATTAGTTTTTAACCTATAGGTACTAGGATAGGGAATGTCTTTGAAAAAATAAGGACCCAACCATTTTTGGGGATAGTTACCTTCTTTGTCATGGGAATAATATAATTTAAAGACTAAATCACTAACATTGAAGGTATGAACTTGACATTTTTTATATTATTTGGCAATTTGATCTTTGTATTGGTAATTATGTTACAGAGCACCCATACAACACTCATTAAGAAGGTCTAGAGCATGAATACATGATTCACAAAGTTATTTATTAGGGATGATATTGTAAATCAAAATGCATAAGGTAGCTCAATTTATAAAGGCAAGATAGATTTAGAGTCGTATACTAAGAAAAAGGGGGTTGTCCCAGTAGCTATATGAATGATAGTGTGGTAAGCCCAAAGTATAGGATAAAGTTTGAGATGCAAATTAGAAAGAAAATATAAAATTATCTTATGTAAGATTTTATTAAGTGGCTTGCACTTGGATATTTCATTGATGATGATAAAGTGTGGAGAATTTTTGAATGATTTTGAATTTGGCACATAATTATTTCATATCCTTATTTTTAAAATTTTTGCCATTGTTAGAGATAAGGGTGTGGGGGATTACAAATCTTCAAATGATTTAATTAGGTATGAATTTGGATATAGTGATACCTATGACATTAAAAAGGGGCATATATTTAATCCACTTAATGAAATACCTAGTGGCCATGATGATGAAGACATGACTGTCTTAAGAGTAGATAGTTTACTAATGAGATCTAATCCCCACATGAAAAAAGGCCAAGGAGATTCTAATGTGTAAAACTCAATTGATGGAGAGAGAATAAGATCATCATGTAGCTGACAAGAATTGCACCTTTTCATGAGAAAAGATTCAAAATTTGTATTAAAGAGAAGGTTTGAGAGCAATATCAAATAATTTAAAGACATTGTCATTACTCATGTTATGATAAAAGAAAGAAGCAATCCATGTAAACTCATAATGGGTTGAGACTATCAAAGAAGATCCTAATAGGTGATTTCATGATTTTAATCAGTGTTAGAATAGAAATAACAAGATGAAAGTCTGAAAAAGAAAAAGGTAAAAAAAATAAACTTATTTAGATATGAGCTATGGGATCGACCATGTCGATCTAGTAAATTTCATAGGATTTAAATATTTACTAAGTCAGCCATGACATACATAGTTGACCAGGCCAATCTATTAAATTTTGGAAATATAGAATTGTATTTATAAATTAGAATAGGTCAGCCAAGACCTATATGGTTGACTAGGTCGATCTAGTATAATTTTAAAAAGTAATGTAAAACTAGACTAAGTCAATCAGGACCTACAGGGTCGATTAGGTCGATCTAGTTAGGTGAATAGAGAAAAATAGAGATTTTGAAGTCTAATAAGTTGAGGTAGTTGACTTAGTTATACTAGTAAAATAATTAGAGTTTTTTAAAACTCTTACTAAGTCAAGATGATTGACTTAGTTATTCAAGATAGGAAATGATAGAGTTTTAACAACCTACTAAGTTGATCTAGTCGACTTAGCTCTATAGGTGAGAAGATACATAAATTTTTAAATCATACTAAGTCAAATTGGTCAACTTAGCTATATAGATAGTAAATAAAAAATTGATAGCCTACTAAGTTGAGATGGTCAAATTAGTTGTATAGGCAGGAATAGACAAAGATTTTGAAATCCTAGTAAGTTGAGCTAGTCAACTTAGTTGTACAAGTAGGAAAGATAAAATTATACTATGTTGAACTAGTTGACTTAGTTAAGTCTAATTTTTTTTAAAAACAAACTTGAAAGAATACATGAGACTAAATTGAGCCTAATTGACTTAGTCTATTCACACATAGTCAACTAGGTTGACATTGATCGATCTAGTTGAAACACATCATAACACTTGTATCAATGTTGTTCAATACAGTCTGTAATACAACACAGGATAACAAGCAATAAACAATATTTTTAATTACTCATACTAACTAATTGATCTAAAAATAATATCAAGAAACTGTACTAAAAAGTTTTGATTGATTTGTAGGCTCTCAAAGATACTTTCTTGTTCTTTTGATAGTGACAACCCAATGGTTTAGAGCATTGAATATAGAGGAAATGTCATTCCCATATTCCACTATACCTGGTTTAAAGGTTAAGTTGGAAGTAAGTTCTTGGTGCTAACTACTAATAGATGCACCATAATATCAAATAGATGATGGGATTCCTAAGGTTCTATTAAAAGATAAATCTTAGGCATTTCCAAAATACCATGAGGTACGTGGAAACTAAAGACTATGTTTAGCTCTATATTATGATTATGAGTATTAGGGTGAATCCCTCACACCACGATATCTAAAAATGGTATACAAAGACTATAAATAGAGTATCATATATCCCTTCATGACAATAACTAATTAGTTTTAAAACTACCAGTATATAGTTTCTATAGAATCAAGACAAAGTCAAAAATAAAGGTGAAAATCAAGTGTTAAAAATTAATTTATAGTTTTATAAATTAATTAAATAGGCAGCCAACTCTTTTTAAATAAAATATGAGATTAATTATTATGAAAGGAAAGTGAATCGCCTTGCTTATGTTGAAAGATAAATACACAAGATAAGGTTGGCTAGGCCAATCTAGTTGGAAAACAAAATAGAACAAAGTTGAGTAGGTTGATCTAGTCTATTTTGAAAATAAGTCAAAAACAAACACATTCACCTAGGTGTACTTAATTTTTTTTGGCAAAGTATACAGACAAAAATAAGTCAATGAGGTCAACTTAGTTGACTATGTGATACAGTTTTACAAAACTAAGAAATTGGTAAAACATAGTAGGAATTTGAAATATTGGATAATTTTACTTACAAATAGAAATAAATTATACCAGAATGATAAAGTAGATAGAAACTTGAGACAACAAAGAATTTGAGAGACAATACACACTCTTGTATTAAATACTACTAGAAGAAAATACAATAAGGAAGATGCCACTTCTTCCTCCACCTCAAAGGCTTGCCACACCTCAAGACCTTCTTCCCTCTCTCTCTTGCTCAACACAACAACTCTAAAGCCTGAGTTGCTATCCCTCCTTGAATGCTTCAGCTGATCTCCTTGACCTTGCTAGCTTCAATGCTATTACTTGCCTGCTTAGATACAATTACAATACATGCCTTATGGGTCTATAAATAAGATCCCATGCTTACAAAAATAGAACTCAAGTTACAATAATTAGACACGCAGCTCGTGACTATAATTAGTCACTTGGCATGCAAACACTTGCTTTGCTTAACTGACTGTTCATCAACAGTAGTTCCAAAAATACACAGGTGACCGACGCCGGTCCCTGCTGGTCTGGTTCTGTCAACATCGGCCGACTCCCTACCGTCACCGGTCTCCTTCTCCACTACATCTGACCGACGTCGGTCATACTACCGACGCCGGTGGCTCTGGTTCTTTAGCATCCTTCCTCTTGTGTCTGCAAATAGTTGAAGCTTTTAGCTCCACACCTTAACAATCTCCCACTTAGAGATAAATAGCTGCAACTTGTACCTGTACCTGTACACCATCTATTTTGTTCTTTAGGCTCTGTATCCCTCTTCAACATCACTCTTGAAGACCAACCACCACACAAACCTGTGATGTAATACCTGTCTCTTATGCCACAAGAATTTTGCTGCTCCCAAATTCTCCATGACATACTTCTGAACCAACTCTACCCTTAGCTCAGAAAACTCCCTATATATGAAACCCTGCAACAAGTAACACAATACAATAACAGGATAATGTAGCTAATATTATCCAACCTGGTAAAGATAAAATACAATGGTCAAACCTCCATTGTTCTACAGCATAATCAAGACCATATACCATAGCTTCTGTCTCATGTGTCCATCCACTCTCTTCTCTAAAACGGTAATCCATCCCTCTATCCAGTGCTTTCTTCCAGCTGACAACACTACCAACAAATACTTGTTTGGTTCTCCAAGGACTCACACTCCTCATCCATGCCAAGCTCCCACTGTTTCTGGGTTCTACCTGCATTTCTTCTTCCATCTTCCTAGTTCATGACTATCAGTAAGCAATATAAAGAAGGTGAACAACACATATGAGGTTCACATACCTTTCTTGACCTCCACATGGGTGTTTGAGACTTATTGATTCACCCAACATCCATTCCAGTGACCGATATCGGCCATCTCCCAGTCTGCTCCCTGCACTGACCCTGACTGCCGACATCGTTTCCCTGTCCAACGCCGGTGTCCCTCCTGCCGACATCGGTCCTTATGACCAACGTCGGACTTCTCCTGTCTGACCTACCGACCCTGCTGGTCTGCACATGACCGATGTCGGTATCTGGATGACTGACGTCGGTGCCAAGCTACCGACATCGATGTCTGTGTGTTCCTATAAGTGATGAAATTTTCATCCGCGAGCTCTTCTTGGATCAAACCTCTGTCCATGCTGCCCTGCTCAGATTTATTCAGCCCCTGTGACTGGTCTCTGTCCTTCATCTCCTCCATAAACACCAAGGCTTCTTTGTTCCTATCAAAAGCATCAAATTTCCTCTTTCTGCAATGAACTGTATTTATGCTTTCTGAATTTGAACACATACCTTTTGAATCAAGAACTTCCATTCTCTTCATGTTCTTGTGACCAAGCCTATTAGGCCAAATCTTCGAATCTACACCAGAAGTAGAATCAGTAATACAAGTAGACAGATAAAGAGTATCTACTTTCTTACCTCTTGCTAGAACAAGTGCTCCCTTGGTAACCTTCCAAGAATCTGCTGTGAGGGTTATTGTGCATCCCTCATCTCCCAACCTTCCTACAGAAATCAGACTCTGCTTCAGAATTGGAACATGCATGACCTCTTTCAACACCCATGTGTTGTCAATCTACAATCTCAGCTGCACTTTCCCTTTGCCAACTATCTGACAAGGCGTACCATCCCCTAAATAAAGAACTCCAAAGTCTCCCTGTTCATACTCATAGAACAAATCTCTATTTGGGGATGCATGAAAAGATGAACCAGCATCTAAAATCCATGATCCTACCTGACTATCCGAAGAAAGTATGAGAGCATCCTGCATCACAATATTTGCATCCTTTGCTTCTTCCATACCTGCATGTTGATTCTCTTTATCTCTCAACCAACACTCCTTCTTTGTATGTCCTTTCTTTCCACAAAACTAGCAGGTAATACCTTTGGACTCGGATCTCCTTCCCGACCTTGATTTCCCTTGCTCAACCTTCTCCCTTTGCCTTCCCCTGCTTTCTGCACTTAGAGCATTTCCTGATGATTCACCTATGCTTCTCCTGCATATTTCTTCATTCAAGATCACACTCACAACATCATCAACTTTTAAGATTTTAGAAGCAGATGCAGAATTACTTACTGCCATAACCATACCATCCCAACTTTCAGGCAAAGAACATAAAATCAAGAGAGCCTTTACCTCATCATCAAAAATAATATTGACTGAAGCTAGTTGGTTTACCAAACCATGGAAAACACTGAGATGAGTATGTACCGATCCACCTTCCTGCATTTGCAAAGTAAATAGTTGCTTCATAAGATATACCTTATTAGAAGCCGAGGGCTTTTCATATAAATTTGCCAAGGACTTTATCAACTCTTCCATTGTCTTGCACTGTGATAAGCTGGAAATCATAGACGATGCAAGGCTCAACCTTATGGAATCGAGAGCCTTCCAATCAAGAATGTTCCATTCTTCATCCTTCATATTTGTGGGCTTGCATGCAACCCCACCCAACGGTAAGTACAAATCCTTCTGATACAGATAGTCCTCAATCTGCATCCTCCAATGTTGATAATTCTTGCCGTTAAACTTCTCCATTCATAGCCTGCTTTCTTCTGCCATTGCTGAACTCCCACTCAATCAGAAAACCCTGTGAATGACCTGTAATCAAAAACAATACCCTGCTTCCTGCAAAATATAGCTCTGATACCACTTGTCAGGGGATATGAAGCTCTACCAATTAGAGCACAATTGATTACTTTATTATATGCAATTAAACACAGAATTATACCAGAATGATAAAGTAGATAGAAACTTGAGACAACAAAGAATTTGAGAGACAATACACACTCTTGTATTAAATACTACTAGAAGAAAATACAATAAGGAAGATGCCACTTCTTCCTCCACCTCAAAGGCTTGCCACACCTCAAGACCTTCTTCCCTCTCTCTCTTGCTCAACACAAAAACTCTAAAGCCTGAGTTGCTATCCCTCCTTGAATGCTTCAGCTGATCTCCTTGACCTTGCTAGCTTCAATGCTATTACTTGCCTGCTTAGATACAATTACAATACATGCCTTATGGGTCTATAAATAAGATCCCATGCTTACAAAAATAGAACTCAAGTTACAATAATTAGACACGCAGCACGTGACTATAATTAGTCACTTGGCATGCAAACACTTGCTTCGCTTAACTGACTATTCGTCAACAGTAGTTTTGAAAATACACAGGCGACCGACGCCGGTCCCTGCTGGTCTGGTGCTGCCGATGTCGGCCGACTCCCTGTCGTCGCCAGTCTCTTTCTCCACTGCAACTGACCGATGTCGGTCATACTACCGACGCTGGTGGCTCTGGTTCTTCAACATCCTTTCTCTTGTGTCTGCAAACAGTTGAAGCTTTTAGCTCCACACCATAACAGTAAAAAGTAAAGTTGGAAGTATTAAAATAAAACTAGGTCAACCAATGTGATCTATTTTGTTGAAAAGAACTAAAAATTAAAGACTAACAAAATGAACTAGGTCAACCAGCTCAACCTAGTTGCCTATAAGTGAAAAAATCTAAAAATAGGAAAAATAGCTAGATTGAACAACATGATCTCATTTACTGGAGATGAAACCCTATGAGCAAAGGACAAAACTAAGCCAACTAACATAGTCTAGTTGATTGTAGATCCTAAATTTATAAATAGATAAAATGACTGGGTTAACCAATGTGATCTAGTTGACTATGGAAGGAAACCTATTAACAAAAGATAAAACTAAGTTGACCAATATGACCTAGTTGACTATGAGTCCCAAATATACAAATAAAGGGTAAAACTAGATCAATCAGTGTGATATAGTTGACTATAAATAAAAAATTTAAAATAGAAGGGTTAGATTCTTGTCATGTTCACCAAAATGTATAAAAAATAAGAGGGATCTACAGCTTATCTTGCTTAGTAACTATAAGATCATATAAGGTAATCGACTAACATATATTGCAATACTATTTAAATTGGGAGCATAACCAAATTAGATCTGCTAAACCTAACTAAGGGAACACTTATCACATAACACCAAATGATAGGGTTCCAAAGCCTCTAAAAAAATAAGACTATGCAATAAATCTATCTAAGTATAAATATATGAAATAAAAGTTATCTAGTGCTCATTAAATCTTGTGACACAAATGGGGAAGGTTTAACACAAATAAACAATTAAGGGATCATGGTAGACAAATGGGGCCCTAGAGCACCTAAGGTAGAAGATAGAAATCAAAGAAGACCCTATAACTATACTAATTTTAAGTATAAATATAATACAAGTAAGGAGATATACATTCAACACATATTTATTTGTATATTATCTATCTATAAAATGAAATAACAAAAGTTAGGAATACTTACCTTTGGGTGAAACTGTCAAGTCTCAATCTCTTCCTTGGCCAATGGTGTTTTACAAGAAATTATGGCTCTATAAGGATCAAACTATAAAAATAAGATCTAGGCTAAAATACTCCTACTTTTCATCCAAGCCTTCCCAAAAGACAAGTTATCTTTCCTTCAAGGCAAATCCTACGTAATGGATCCTTCAAATGTAGATGTAAAAAAATTGTGAGTTATAATAATATTTAAAATGAATGTTCCTCTCTATTGGATTTAAATGAGACTTGTATATATATATATAAATGGATAATTACTAACCCTTCCAAAAATTTAGTTGATGAGGTTAGCCAACACGACCTAGTTTTAAATAAAAAATTATCGTTAGGCCTCAAATCAGGTTGACTTGGCTAACTTAGTTCCTAACATGTGCTTTAAATTTTATATCAAAGTCGACTTGACTAAATTAGTAGGAAAAAATGATGTTTGCTTAGTTATGGGATATTTGAAAGGAGATCACTTAAGGAAATGGATAAACAAGGTTTTTATTTGACGTGGTCAATAAGCGGGATTTGTAATGTGTTTATGTAATGATAGAGTTTACCAAAAATCTTGTGAAGCACCAATGATATACCACCCCTTTCCAATTGCACTTTTTAAGGCATGCGCTTAGAGAGATAAAAACTTGACAAGTTCTTGTAAGATAGAAAACAAGGTAGATGCAAGATAATGGGGGATAAAATGGGGGTATAAAGTGACACCTTTTTTTGAAAATTACAGTAGTTAAACTTGAAGAGATTGTTAAAGACACTTGGAAAATGAATTTGACAATGACGTAAGAATATGAATTGTGTCATTTTGAATGTAGTTATAAATTTATATTTTTTTCAATGCCTATATGATAAAAGTGTGTGAAATAGATGTATTTATGATAACGACTTGATCCCTTTTGTGAAAAGATAAGGAGATTTCATGTGTACAAACACTTTTTTTTTGAGTAAACAAATTAATTGATATATAAAATTTCATATATGCATAGATGAAATTTCAAAGATCGGTCATAATATTTTTTATTAATTTTTTATTTTATATATATATATATATATATATATATATATAAAATAATTTTACAAGTCAAGATAATTGTAAAATTTGAACTACAAGTGTACGAACACAAATTTTTGACATTAACTTAATTAAAATAATTTTTTTTACAAAACATAGCCAACTATGTGTAGATTGGTCTAGTATAAGTTTTTTAAAATTTTGATTAAAGATCAAAAATTTATAAAAGCTTTTGTAATGATATGTATATAGTCCATAATGAGGTATGTTGTGTAGAAATTAAGTAATAATTATAAAAAATAGTTTAACATTAAAAAAATTATGTATTAAAAAACTACACTTTTCCCTCTATAAACCCATATATTTTTTCTAAATATCTGCTTGATCAACTGTGTCGACAAAGATGAAAAATTATCTAACATTTATTAAAAGCTAAGTGGGCTTCTTTATGGCTGGTTTTAGGTTAGGTTCAGACCTCCCAGTATTGTATCCAAACCAAATTTGGAGGGAAAATGTAGGAAGAAATATTGAAAAGGGCTTATGTCCTTTCAAAAACTAAAAAACTTCAATAAATGTTTTTGCCCATTTTGATTGGTGCATCAAAATAGGGCGTACATGCTTTTGAAAGGGCATACACCCTTTATTATTCATGAATTTCTCTTGTTTTTCAATGAATTTTCCTCATTCATATTAGATTTTACAAACTTCAAACTAGTTTTTATGCTGAAACTCTACAAATTCTTTAAATTTTTTATTTATTTTATCTTTAGATTACTATAAATTCATCAATTTATACTATAGACGTGGATTTATTTTCATAAAGATAAATAATAGGGTTAGATCATCATCATAAAATACCAATTAAAGAGCTAAGAAATGAGGAAATTTAAATGAAGAGAGAGAAAGAAAGAAAAAAACAATCAAATAAGAGAGCATCCATAAGAGCTTTTGGGTAAGATGAATGTACTTCCTCCACACCGTGTAAATTTCAAATAAAATTAATATGCCCATTTCCATGGAATTTAATATATATATGTCTTTAAATGAGATAAGTGAACATAATCAATTATTGTTGAATGATGAAATTCAAAATATAGAACATGTAACTAATGAATTTGTATTGAGTGATGAAAACTATGAAGAAACACAATATAATGAAACATCCCTCCATAATGAAGTTATTGAGTATGGTGATAATAAACATCAAGTAATGACCCCAATTCATGTCTCTCATAATGAAGAGGAATTCAATTTACTTGTATGGACCTAATGTAGATAGTCAACCCTCTACTATCCCTACTATGGTTGAAGTGGCAACACCACCTAATTTAATACAAAATATAACTCCTACACCTACACCTCCAAGGATAATGAGATGAACACCAAGGTATTTGGTTGAAATAGATGAGAAAATAATAGAAATTATGGAATATAAAATGTCAAAAAGATCAGTTCGACATGTCATGCTTAACGTGTATGGGACTATGTATTTGAGAATAAAATCCATACAAAATGATGTCAACTATTTGTTCAATTAATGAAAATACAAAACATGCATCCTGTGATTGCATAACTTAAGGTTAAGAAACATCTAACATGGATGAGAACAAATACTGTAATAGTAAAGAATCTATTTAATTAATTTAAGGCAATATGCAATAAATGTTAGAAAAAAGATAGTAATGTGGCAAGGTGAGTAATAATTGAAATCTATAGGGAGTAAGTCAACATCTAAAGCTTTAATTCTTAGTGAAATAATTAAATACTTTGAACTTGAATATAAAAACTCTAATAACATGTCATAAAAATGAAGAACAAGGCTTGATGACCCTTCACTCATGGATTATTAGGAATTTAGTGGTAGACTCCCATGAAAAGATAAGGTATTAGTTGAAGCAACAAGACATTTGATTGATTTTTTTGGCATTAAAACACAATGGTTTTATCTAATGTAAAAATATTTTTATAAGGAAGAAAAGGTTTCAAAAAAGTATGAGCCACATGTCAAAACATTTCCTAGACATGACCCAAATAGAATTTTATAAAAAGTTTATTGAAAAATTTAATGGTCAATTGATAATTAGCCAAAGGTCATTTGAGATGTGTAAGCATTTCTATGTTAAAATTAACTAATCAAGTGTCACATGTTATTTTAGGGTACATGTTAAATTTTCTATGAATTTTGATGTTTTTCATCATATATGTTGTACTTTACATACTAATGAGATTATGCATGAATGTATGGTGTCTTCTCCACCTAAGACTTTAAGAGAATTAATCCAAAGTATTTTTTGTAAAATACCCAGACGGTCATATTTTTTTTCTAAACAATGTTTAGATGGAATTTATAATAGTTATGGTGGTTTGTCAAATTTGATGAGTTGTATACATGAATAAATTTCACATGAATTTAGAAAGCAACTAGTTGATTATAAGGAGTACAAATCTATAAAGTACGTGTTAAAATATGTAAAAGAGTCATCAATATGTGAGTTGGTTATGACATCAAAGTTTATGTATCTAAGTTCATATTTGAATTCAAGAAGAATATTATCTACCAATATTTAAGACACACACACATAATAAAGATAATCAATTCAAGCTATACAAGGATAACTTACCTATTTGGTACACTATTATCTTGGTTGTGGACATTGATGAGAACTATGCACTATAACCACATAATGAGGTTCAATCCCAATAATATAATTCAATTCAAGTTGGAATTTTTGTTCATATTACATTTAGAGATGTAACTGATATCACAAATGAAAACAAAATGATTTTAAGGGAATACCACTTTTATATGAGTGATGAAAAATCACATTCTCTAGAGTTTATCCAAGGTTATTTTTAGATATATTATATAAATATGAATGCAAGAGAAATCATGTTTGATACACACTACATTTGGTCAGATAATTATGTAGGCTAGTTTAAGAATTCTCAAATATTTTACTAATTAAGCATAATGCATAAAAATAAAAATGTTTAAAATATTTGGAGTTTCTTTGAGGTTGGGCATGGAAAAGGGGAACATGATGATGCAAGTGCATGTGTAAAAATATCCTTATAGAAAGAGAGGGGAAAGCATAAGGATGGTGATAATTTGATCGATGTTGTAAGTATAGTGACTTAGTTTAATGATTTTTTTCATGGATTGGATAAATATTCTCATGTGCAAAGATTATTTTGGTTAATCGAGGAACAACACAAGGCAATGCATGAATATTGCATTACAATACCTAGATCAAGGGTTTTTCACTCCATTCAAAACTCAAATACAAGTTCATGACTATTTATACTAGGGATATGGCATGTTTTTATTCCACATGTATGGAGTTCAATTAGAATGAATGTGAGTCAATAAAATAGGTTGAAAAGTGGTAATGTAGACCCATAACACCTATAGAGATTAGCCATTCACTCCAACAATTAATAGATCATGAAATGACATCATTAGTTGACTTTCACCACATCTCAGATCTTATGCAACCAAGTACAATTTATTATTAATTTAAATGTAGCCTTAGTTTTATTAGTGATATATTTATTTTTTATTATATGTGCTTATAATTTAAATATACTTCAAATACATGGCATGTTTTTATAGTCATTGCACTTGAGAAAAATGATGAGGGAACATACTACTACTTATGTTGTTGTGTAGAGGCAAAAAAAATTAAGCACAAATGTCATGGATGGAGAAGAGCTAACTTATCCCACTGGATCAACAATGGTTATAGGAACTTGAATTCATAGTACTATCATATATATTTTTTTTCTTAGGATTTTGAAACACACATGGTGGTGCTTCATTATTCAAATTTGGTTCACTATAAAAATTCAAATGATCAAATATAATGGAAAGCCTCACAATAGAAGTTTGTGGAAAGCGTGTGAATTTGACTATTAAGTGATTCTTGAAACACTTGAAAATAGAGCTGATCTTAAAGGTACATTAGATTGAATTGGTAAGTTCAGTATATGAACAATTGATCTTGCATTTCAAATTAATATAGTTAACTTGATTGATTTAATGTATTTTAATTTTTAATTTTTTTTATCATTATTTATTTATTTAAGTTTAAAATTTTTACTAACAATTTAATGTAGGCTAGTGGCACTAGAACTCCCACCTTCACATGGTTGGTGTTATGAGTAGAGAATATTATCTTCTTGAAACAAATAAAAGCCAAAAAATTATTTATTTTAATGTTATCTACCTCAAGCAAACAATTTTTCACCTTCTCTCTATTTGTCCTTTCAATAAAATAAGAAAATAGTCTTATCTAGCCTTACTTATGGTTTGCAGACCTGATACTCTAAGTCTTATCTTGTCTTACTCTTGTACAAAATAGGAATTGAGTTAATGATGACAATCTCAGACCTTTCAAGAACTATCCCAAAATACTTTTAAATAAACTCTTGTATAAACTAACAATGATTACTCAAAATATCAATACCCTAGTTTTACCTGACTTGAATCTCATTCATAATTTGATTTAGTCACTAAGGATCCTTTTGATACCACCATTTCATTCCAAGAAGAATCTACTTCATTTTATCTTCAAGTGGATGTACATAGATGTGTGCAACTTTAAGTAAGACTATCATTTGAATCTTGTTCAAGAATTTTTTTACCTTAACCTTGTTCTCTTCACTAGAATCACTTCACAAGAAATATAAGATACATTCTTATATTATATTAGATATTTATAGGTTTTCCACAAGTTTAAACTATCAATCTAGGTTTCCAAATGACCAAGAATCATGACTTAGCCTCAAAAACTACTACATGACTATGTATGGGTCTTTTAGATCTTTAGAACAATTGTTTTAGCTCTTAATTATTATTAGTAGAATTTTAAGTGAAAATTTTAATGGTTATAAGTTATTTATATTAGTGATAAACCAATATTTATTATAGTGGTTTCTCAAAAGAGTAACATAATGGTAATTCTATTTTTTAGGTCTGTGTAGTCTTAATTTAGCCTTCAAACTCGATCTGACCCTATGATATCAAAAAATAGTTTGAAATACATTTTTGATGTGTATTATAGTGATCATACTACCTTATTAAAACTTCATACAATGTGTGAATCTAGATAAAAAGGCTAAACAATCAATTATCTTTTTTTAGGTCTCTTGTCAGACACCTACAAGAAACACAAACATAGTCAACTATTTCTTGTCCCATAGGACCTCTCTTAAATTTGAAACACTTGGATTAGATATTAAATACCTCCTATCACCTCTCCTCAAAAATTGTATGGATTTTATTAGTTAAAAATGAATTTGTGACTCGATTTGTGCTTGACAACCCTCTTTTAGGGTTTCTCATAGAACCTAAAAGTCGAGAGATTCTTAAAAATGTTTCATAAATCCTAATTAATTTAATATATTTATATCACATTTAATATAGTATTAAAAATTTCTCCTTACTTCTCCAATATTACAGTCACACCCATGCAACTTCTTGATTGTACAATGAAGTTATTTTCAGGAATGTAACAAGTAGAAATAAGGTTTTTAAGGAGTTATTACTTATCAAGCTTTGAGATCTATATGAAACATTTGAAAATAGGAATGGAACTATAATTTATATCTAAAATACACATGAATACATTTATTCAATATCATATTCCTCTCTCTTTATGTAAAATACCTCATTTCACATACACATCCTTTCTCTTTCAATGATAAAACATAGCCTTAAGACCAAAAATGGACAAAATCAATCTTTTTCTTATGTGATTATTCAAAAAAATGTTATAAAGGGATGATAATTTATTAAATATTACCTTATATAATGTTATGTATCTCTCATATAACCAAAACATGTTCAATCACCTTCTACCACATTCCTCTTCTATGCAGAATTCTATATTTCTTGATACAGTCCTATCGTAATAGCTATCATGCATATGCTAAATTCATGAACTTAACATAGATATAAAATTATATAAAAATATAAGGATACCTTTCTTGATTAAAATACACATTTATTGATCAAACAATCATATACATAGGCACAATCCTGAAAACTATCATATATTAGGCCTAGAGGCTTTAAGCCTCCTTACTCACTCCTCTTTCTCCAAAGACTAAGTGGTTCAACCTTATATTTATTTAATTACTTTATTTGAATCCTATTTACATGTTCCACACTATATCTTCTCTCTAACCATCATGATAAACATAATATTTTTTGACTTATCTCTAACATGCCTCCTTTAGCCTCTACCAACATAGGAGGATTCTTCTTAGATAGCCTTATGTTGAAATTATATTTACAGGAAGATATAAAGATATCTACAAGACCTCTTATCACCATTTCAATAGGTTCTTTCATTTTAAAAAGGGTCACAAGCCCTTATAATCCCTTTATATCAATTTAAATATTCAAATATGTATTTTTGAGGGAAACTTGTCTTATCCATCTTATAACATCTTTACCAATCATGTATTTTCATATCTATGTAAACGTGAATCCACCTCATTACCTATTTAAAAGCTAATCTCTAGCATAGGGAAGGACAAAATATCATGTTAGTGGAGATAAAAATGTAGGTGAGAGATTCTTAGTCTATTTAAAGATCGATACCAAATAAATACATGTTGTTATGTAGGGATAAGTTTCAATGAATTTTATAAGAGCTAATGAAGGAGGATGTACATAGGTAGAGAGGAGAGAAGGTAGAGTCTAGAGAAAATAGAAGTACTAACTTAACATTTTCTAAGTGGAGTTGTGATTGTTGAGAGATTATTGTGAACCAAAATAGGAATAAATATGTTTACACATCAGTTGAGATGGATAGACTTTGAACCTAACTGAGAGAAGGTTTAGAAGGGCATAAAATGAAGGAAAAACTTAGTTAGAGAGGTTGATGAATGGTTTGTAAGGAGGTTATAGGGGAGATTTAGCTGCAAGAGAACTATCGATACCACATCTCACTCACATAGAGTTAAATATAATCCTCCTAGGGTTACTTATATGACTCATCCATGCAAGTGTAGGATATGACATCTCATCTCTATCCCTCATGGTTCTCATATAACATGTAATTGAAGTTTTCTTAATTTACACACTCAGGGACAATAACATTCTCTTAGGAAATGCATCCAATAAACTACAATGTTTGTTCTTGGGGCTTGAAAAAGATTAGATAATGGCCATTTTAACCTTAAAATACCCATTAAGGCATGCTTGCATAGAAAATTAGTCGATTGGGATAATGAGCCACAAGATATGCCTGTTACTGACCAAATGTTGGTCCATTCTAAGAGAATTAGATGCAAGAGAAAAATCATTGTTTCATATCACTTATGTCCAATTAAAGATAATACTCTTGGGGTTACTTAGAGGACTCATCCATGCAAGTGTAAGATTTGAAGGTTCATCTCTATCCCTCATGGTTCTCTCATAATGTGCACTAAAGTTTGATCAGTTTATACACTTAGGGACAATAAGATTCTCTTAAGGGATGCATTTAATCAACTACAATGTTTACTCCTACATCTTGATAGATACTAGATAATGGTCATTATAGCATTAAAACACCCATTGAAATGTGCCTATGTATATAATTCATCTATTGGGATAATGAACCAGAAGAGACACCCCCTACTAATCAACTTTTGGTCTATTCTAAGAGATTGGTTGCGAAAGAAAAATCATTACCATGTCTCAATTGCATTGAGTTAGAGAGAATCCTCTTGGGGTTGCTTATATGACTCATCCATGAAAGTGTAGGATATGATATCTCATCTCTATCCCTCATAGTTATCATATAATGTATGATTGAAGTTTGCTTAGTTTTTACACTCAAGGATGATAAGATATCTTAAGGAATGCATTTGATCAATTGAAATGTTCACTCTTAGGGCTTGATGGATGCTAGATAATAGTTTTTATAGCCTTAAAATTCCCATATAGACATGCCCACATAAATGGTTCATTGATTGGGTTAATGAGCTAGAAGATACTCCACCAACTGACCAAATTTTGGTCCATTCTGAGAGAAAAATTATTACCACATTTCACTCATGTTGATTTAGAGAGAATCCTCTTGGGGTTACTTATAATACTTATCCATGAAAGTGTAATATCTAATGGCTTATCTCTATCCCTCTTGATTCTCCTCCAATGTGTGACTAAATTTCACTTAGTTTATACACTTAGGTATGATAAGCTTCTCTTAAGGGATGCATCCAATTAACTAAAATGTTCACTCCTAAGGCTTAAAGAGATAGGATAATGGATGTTATAACCTTAAAAACCCCATATAAATGTGTTCACATATATGGTTCATCAATTGGGCTAACAAGCTAAAAGATACACCCTCACTGACTAACTTTTGGTCTATTTTGAGAGAATTAGTTGTAAGAGAAAAATCATTATTGCATCTCAATCACATAGATTAAGAGAGAATTATCCTAGGTTTTCTTAGATGAATTATCCATATAAGTGTAGGAGATAAAGATTTATATCTATCCCTCATAATTATCCTATAATGTGCAGCTGAAGTTCACTTAATTTTCACACTTAGAGATGATAAGATTATCTTAATGGATGTGCTCAATCAACTATAACATCCACTCTTAGGGCCTAAAAGATATAGGATTATGGCCATTCTAACCTTAAGATGCACATCCAAATTTGCCTATATATATGGTTCATTTATTGGGATAATGAGCTAGAAGATACACCCCCCACTGACTAAATTTTGGTCCATTCCAAGAGAATTAGGTGTGAGAGAAAACTCATTGTTATGTCTTGCTCACATTAAGTTAGAGATAATCCTTCTGGGTTTGATTAGAGGAATCATCTATGTAAGTGTAAGATTAGATGACTTGTCTCTAGCCCTAATGGTTCTCTTAAAATGTGTGACCAAATTTTGCTTAGTTTACACACTCTAAGATGATAAGATTTTCTTAAGGGATGCATCTAATCAATTGAAATGTTCACTCTTGGGCCTTGATGGAGACCATATAATGGTTTTTATAACCTTCAAACACCCATCAAAACATGCTCATAGAGATTATTCATTGATTGGGATAATGAACCATAAGATATGCCCCCCACCGACCAATTTTTGGTCTTTTCTAAAAGAATTAGCTACAAGATAAAAATTGTTGTTGAATCTTGATCTTATCAAGTTAGAGATAATCCTTTTTGGTTACTTATATTTATCATCCATGTAAGTGTAGGAGTTTACAAATCATATTTATCCCTCACATTTTTCCTATAATGATCAATCAAAGTTCGCTTAGTTTACACACTCAAGGATGATAAGATTATCTTAAGGGTTGCATCCAACCAACTATAACATTCACTACTGGGGCCTGACATAGACTAGATAATGAAAATTATAAGCTTAAAAAACTTTTTAAGATGTTCCCTCATATATGGTTCATTTATTGGGTTAATGAGGAATAAGATATGGCCCCCACTAACCAGCTTTTGGTTTATTCAGAGAGATTTGGTTGTGAGAGAAAACTCATTATCATGTCTCACTTGTATTGAGTTAGAGAGAATCCTTTAGGTTTTCTCAGAGGACTCATTCTTGCAAGTGTAGGAGCTAATGACTCATCTTTATCCCTCATAGTTATCCTAAAAACCACAACAAAAAAAAACTTATGTAGGGATTATTGAACACAACAAGAAAGAGATTTGTATTCATCCCACACTCTAATGTACTAATCTACACCATTAGATTTAACTAACCTAATGATTTGGCTCATTATCCACGTTTCACTCCTTATTTATTTTTGATATGGATTATAATATTTTGACTGATGAATATAATATTACAAATGGTAATATATTGAAATCTTCTCTTGATTATAATGTTTCTTTTATGTGAAGTCTTTGCTTGAGAGTTTTCAAATGGTGGTAAGAATAAAAATCAAGTTTTTTAAAAAAAAAGTCTTGAGAGATCGCACAACATAAACAAGGATTATAAAGAATTCAATGGATAATTTGAAACATATTTGTATAGACAAGAGGATTAAAAACATTTTAGAACAATGTGAAACTTGTTAAGTCTTGTGAGAGCATAAATGCAATGATATATCACCCAATATGATTACAAATAAAGTATTTCATATGTACATGGGATGACTTGGGCTCTATTGATACTTTCAAGAATTATTTTATGAAATAAAAATGTCTTTTATCTTTTGAAAACCACCTTAGTCTTATTTATAATAACTTTTATGTAAGAGAAAATGAGGAACAAATGAGGAAAAAAGTTGATAGGAAATGAGTGACTTCATCAAGATATATTGAAGGATAGGCATAATTATTTGAAGGACTCACAAGGCTACCAAAAAGCATTTCACACAAAAGCTACAAGGTCAACTTTTAAAACCACTATTTATTTGATCAAAACCATAAATTATTTGAGGACTGCTCATTCAATGACTTAGAAGGATTTTGAAAGCCACATTAGGGAGTGAAAGGAAGTTTGGTAGTTGAAATAATATTCAAAGTCCAAAATGTAGAAAACCATGCTTTTATTCCATGAAACTACCCTTAGGGTGAAAAATCACGTTCTTTTCTCTTTGAAACAAAGTTGTGTAAGTTTGAATGTTTATGAATGAATATGGAGACTTTATGGAGGTGAAATTACATGTAAACATTTATTGAAAAGGCTTCTCAAAGAAGAATAAGATAAAATTATGCCACATGCATAATCGATGTTCTATTTTTAGCAAACCACATTTACACAACAAAAACCACCTTCAAAATCTTAAATACCATGAATTGGTGTTTGAAAACAACTTAAAACTACCTTTAGAGGGATAGAAGGAAATTGGTAGAATATTTAGAGTGATATTACAAGTTGAAAATTTTGGAGGACCAATTTACATGCAAAATAGGCTTGAAAAAGTTGTAAGATGTAAAATCATGTTTTGTTTACTTCTAAAACCACTCAAGTGAGGAAAAATTAGCATTTTCAAAACTAATACCATAAATTTGGATGAAGACCACTTTGAAAAAGGTCAAAACCATGAATTTTGGATGAAACCACCTTTAAAAAGGCTTAAAACCATGATTTTTTTAATAAAATTATGATTTTAAAAGTTGTATCTTGAGTACCAAAGGTTTAGACTTAATACAAATCTTAAAAAGCCTAAATACCAAGAATTTGTGGTAAAAGCAAACACACAAAAGGGTGATAAAGGAGAGGACCCAATAGTTCAGTGGGGTCCAATAGTTGACAGGGTAGTTAAGGGTATGGTGCCCAACTCTAGAACATATATTTTTATTAAAATTAGATGATTTTTTCATTAATAACTAACACATTTGTACACAATACTTGAACATTGGTATTCTACACATATTCATAAAAAATATTTATCTTGTACACAAGATATTGTACTATTATTAGTACAAAATATTTTAATTACAAATATTTGAATTGAAGATTTGTATATATAAATGTAAATTTTGAGTTCAACAATATAAATTTTATATTTCATGTCAAATACAACATGTCTTTTCACTTAAAATCAAAATTCAGAATCCTATCAACTTAATACAATAACTTGTGCAAAATTTTAAAATAACTTGTGCAACTATACATCCACTCTATGCAGGTATAGTCTCATTCATGACCAAAATGGATCTTCATTATGACAAAAAGGATATTTTGGCCATTATGAGTAATGAATAATAAGTAAAACATGAAAAATAGATTCATAACAAATATATTAACTTCAAGACCTTTCAAAGTGCTTCCTACATGATGCTCTTGAGTATGGAAAAGGTGTTTTTATTTTCCCAATACCTCCGAGGTTGCTGAAAAGATAGATTAAAAAACATTCATTAAAAAATCAATAGGTAGAGTGAGATCCTAAAAAAATCAAATTTATATTGAAGTTGAGAACCTTCATAAGAGATTCAGTTTGAGAAAAGGAACTTTTTTCCTAATAAATTTTACGATTTCTCTCCCCAAACATGACTAATGAAGAATAAAATGATATAAAAAATTAACGAAGAGGGAATATAGTGATATTTTAGAAAAAATTCCCACAAACATTAAATAATTTATGCTACCACATAAACTTGTATAATTTTATAATCGTTATGTTTTTATTCGACAACTTGGCCAATGATTCAAACACCAACATTATCATTTGATGTCTTACAAACTAAATATATACATAGATTTTTCAATCACATTGGTCATATGGTTTATATATTTTATCCATCATAACATATCATGGACAATCAGAATCAACACACCCTAAAACAAATAAATATCTTACATGCTTATCATTTCCTTATAGGTTGAAATCATAATATAATGCATTAGTTATTTATTATCAAAAGTAGACGATGAGGTAATTGGATAGTGTTAAAAAGGGACTCAAATCCTCCATATCTATGTTAGGTAGTATAATCTTATACAAAATATCACATAATAAAATATTAGGCTTAGCCCAGTCAAAACTGTGAAAATAACCATTACAAAATAAGGAGGAATGTTCAAAATATGACACCTAATCCCAATGTGAATATGCAGTGGAAAACTATTAATCTATTATAGTGTAAAATAATCTAATGAAATTCACAAAATATCCTCATGGAACCAATAAATAAAAGACTATGAAATTGCTAGCTAAGAAAGTTAATACCCATTTGATTTGAGCAAACTAGCAAACAACACAGGACCTATGGTCAAGTATTTTAGCCAATGAACTCTTGATCGGTAACAATTCATTGTTTTCCATAGTTAAAATAAAATTAAAAGATATAATAGACTCCTATTAATATAAAATTTAATATAAGTCAGCCTCTACCACTCCTAGAATAACATTACACATAATGATGAAGCTTAAAAAACACACACATAGGTGATTAGAAAGTATTAGATATATTGATAAACATATAGAAAGATAAAAATAAACATGTTGATATGAAGACTTATGTACATAATAAGGAATAAAAATCCACAAAAATGGAAAACTTTTTTCTATTTAAATGAGTAATAAATAAAAAAACCCATGTCTAAAAGCATAATGCCCAGTCTAGATATTTAAAAGCATAATGCCCAGTCTAGTTCTTTGGATAATCATTGTCTAGTTATTTTGACACATATTTGGATTATACTAAACCAATGTCTAAAATCATAATCCTAGTACATGAAAGGATCCATCTCAATTCTTAGGATAAGTTTTAGACATAGACATTTGGATAGAACTAAAATGGGCATTTACAATTTTATTCTTTCCGAGGAAAGGCTGAGAAATCTTACCTAAATATTTGTCACAAGTTACTCAAGATAAAAATAATCGTGAGTGTCCAAGAACATATAAGGAATATGGTAATTAAAAAAATGGCTAATGCACCTTGTAGACACCTAAAACTGGCTGTTGATAACTTCCAATCAGGCTTTTGGCTAGTTTCCATCTAAAACACACAATTTAGCCTAAAAACACTAAAACACACAAAATGATGTGAAAATGATATATTAAAATGCCAATTTTGGCAAGGGTATCCCTAAATGGGGAAATGCAATTTATGGGATAGCTAACTTTGATCAGATCATTTTGAGTCAAAATGTTAAATTTGTACCTCTGTGCTCTGGACTGATCTTTTTTATCAAATCTTTTGCACAAGACTTGTGCCTTTGTTATTTGTTGTTGGAAACATTCTAAATGGGAATACAGTTCCAATGTATTTGAAAACACCTTCCAATTCAAATCCAATAAAATTTAGGACCACTAACAAGGCATTCTAATCAATTTGAGTAATTTGTGCACAAAGTGTTTAATCATGCTTAAAAGCTAATTAACCCAAATCAAGGCATAATAAAAAATTCCATGGAAGCTTGGTGAATAATTTTTTTTAGAAATGAATATTGAATATCTACGTCATCAAGTGACCTCATTTCTTGGGAAGACATCCTTAGGCCATAAATGCCACAAATATCAAGATTCATGCCCTCCATGCCTCATCAATGCCTTCCATGATGCCCTCCATGCCTCTTAATTTTACCCTTCTTCCAATGACATGATGAGGATAATTAAAAAATTAATTGCAAAAATTGAATTAATCCTCAACCACACATCTTAATCTTGAGATGGATGGTTGAGGTTGATTCTGATCAAATCCAAAAATCTATAAATAGGAGGTCTCACAACATTATTTCTAAGCTTAATTAGTGCAAAGTTATAATGTAGGATTGGTTCCAAAAGCTTCAAGTAACTAGTGTTATAATGCCAAATTGAGTTCAAGCCAAGCCAAACCATAAGCCAAAGGTGCCAAAGAGATATGGATGTTGTTAAGCTTCCATTGCTAAGGACTTCATGAGCACAAGCCAAGCAAGCCACCACTACAAAGGCATTTAGAACATCCAAGGAAGGTGAAGGAATTATTGTGTTTTCATTCCTTGATTTTTAGTTGTGCTTGTCATTTGATTTTGTTAACTAAGCTCTCCCTAGTGTCTAGGCCTAGAGATGTTATATACTATTAGTGTGTTTATTTCATCTTGTTTTCATTTTGGAACTAACACCATACTAACCATCCTCTCTTGAGTCAAATTCATAGATCACATAATGGCACACCTGGTGGGATGAGACGCATCTTACACCTAAAGGAGATCATTTTTCAACCTTGAAAAACTTATTTGATATTTTAAAACTCTTGCAAATTGGTTTTCTAACTTTTTTTTGCCATTTTTGGTTGCCACAATTTTTACACAGTAACCAACATCAACAAAAATACTGACATCAATTATTTGGCTTAGCTGACGTTGGTCAGCAAAACCTATATCAGTCAGATCTTGGTTGGCCGTAACTGACGTTGGTGGCATTGATCAATGTTGGTCACTATGTTTTTCCAAAAACACAGACCTGAGACCTACTTTTCCAAAGTTGCTTGTTTCAAATTCAAAAGGGATTCAAAGCTAAAGGACATGCTAACAATTTTTCTACAGGATCAAGTTCAAAATTTGCTTAATACATGTTTAAATCACCTTTTCATGCTTCAAAATGGATTAGGAACCTTGTTTTGGTGATTAACAAAGTATTTAAGTGTTTTTGGTGAATGTTGTCAAAGTTTACAACTAAGACCAAGGGGTAAAATGAACACCAAACATTTTATTTGGGTTTAAAATTGAACACACTTGTTAATTCTTGTTTGTAATAGTTGATTATATAAATCTTGTTTATAAAAAATAGGAATGTTGCATGTATGCTCTTCCATTTGTCCCCTATAGGGAACCCTTTGAATCAAATTGCCATTCCTATTGCAAGTAGCCTAGTCTAAGGCTTAGAAATAAAGTCATCTAAAGCACTCCCCAAACTCATAAAAGTTTAAGTGACCTTAAAAATGACCCTAAAGTCTTTCTACTTTCATGATGTCTTTATTTTTATGCATCTTGGCTTGCGGCGAGTGGGACTTCATCACCTCCCACAAGTTCTTTAGGGAAGCTTTGACTCGAGGTTTCATCTTTCAACATTGACTTTATTTGACTCTTTTAGAGTTGCACACAGGATGTAGTGGCACTTTGGACATCGCACTAAATTGAGCAAACAACAAGATGTAGTGGTTGAAAAAAAGACTAGACCTTTTTGCAACAAGTTGAGTGATATGGACCCAAAATCCATGATTTTTTTTTGCATTATTTGGCATGAAATTCATTGTGCAATTGATTCCCCTAGACCATTCAAAAACTTATTATATTTTAGACAAATACCCACTTGCCATGGAAGTATTGTTGGTGAAAGGTGTGCCTCAAGGTCCATGTCATAGTACTGCCATTTGAGAGAAGGGGGGTGTAAAAACCCTACTATATAATGCACATTTACTTTTGGATTAACACTGAAATCCTCTCAAACGATGTATATTGATGGATTCCAATAGTACCAAGTAACCTTGTTTAGGATCTAAGGGCGATTAATTAGTTGGTCTTGTTCTAGATTAAAGTCTTATTTGGAGTCAAAACTTGGTGTACACAAATAAATCCCAAACCAAACACATGGTCCTCATTTTTCTTTGAATAAAGAGGCGTTATGCTGCCTACGTGAGATCATCAATTTGCATTGTTCAAAAGTTCATCAAAAGCTTGAGAGTCATATCATCCACTTTGGCACAATTATGCTATCTAATTGAGTCTAGACCTTAACTAAAGTTGTTTAAATCCTTCAATTGTAATCTAAATTTGGAATTACACCTTTACAAGTTCATAGGGTTGATGTGTTAAGTGGGTTCACCATTTGCACTAAACTTGAGGGAACTTAGGTTTAATTTCCAATTTGGGTTAAAGGTCATTTAAGACTCATAATCATTGTCCTCACTTGATAAACACTTGGACTTTAAGTCTATATACCACAACATTTCGAGTCAAGAAAGGTAGTGTTATGCTGTCAAAATTGTGGAAAAATGTCTTTGCCTTAGAGAGTTTTTGAAAAAAACTTTTTTTTAAGACCTTTTGGGTAGTATAATATTGTTACATTACCCAAATCATTTCAAACTTTGTTTCATGGACCCTCTTACATATAATTCCAAAAAATTGTTCCTACGTATTCAAACTAATCGAAGTGTACTTTTGATCCTTTGTCTAAAGCATAGTTTTACTATTCACCTTTGTCTAGCTTGTTTGTCAAAGGAACCAAGTTTTATACCATTATTTATGAGAAAATAAACTATTACTAAAGTGCCTTTAGTTTCATACCTTATACCTAGTTGACCAAGTTCATGTCCAGGAATTGAATGCCTAGTGTTTGTTAGAAGTGTTTCAAATCCATTAGATTAAAAATTTAATCTATTTTTCAAAGTCTAAATTTTGATGCCATTTGGACAAGAGTCCTAGCACATGCCTTGTTTGAGTCTATCTTTTGATGTCATGTTTGGCCAAAAGACCTAGCAACTTTTAAATTCTTAGATTAGACTGATTTGGAACACTTTGACCTTAGAGTTTGGCATTTTGATTTTTGGTCCATTTACTTGCTTACCTTTATATGAATAGTGAAATGTTAGATAATTTATGCTAGCTTATTTCCTCATAAATATTTGCATAAACCTTTTGATCCTTTTGAAAAATCTAGACCAAGTTAAAGGGATCATTTTAAATTCTATCATTTTTAGAGTTTGTAGAACTCTTTGACATTTTATCATAAAGCATTGACTATGGATCCCAACATGTATTCCTACACTCGTAGTGGACTCATGTACAATCCAAGGATTAGTAATGTAGTTTCACAGGAAGAAATGGTGCAAGACCTCTATGCGGATAACATTTCTTATGAGATGGATTCTTATCCCTCTTATAATAATCAATCAGGGGCACAAAGCCAAGATCCATTAGCTAACTATTTGGTTAACACACCACTTTACACATAATAGGACCAAGAATAAACCACACAATACTTAGCTACAATACCCATAGTGGATGAGCTAGTTCTTCAATAG
This sequence comes from Torreya grandis, assembly GCA_037957365.1. Taxonomy (NCBI): domain Eukaryota; kingdom Viridiplantae; phylum Streptophyta; class Pinopsida; order Cupressales; family Taxaceae; genus Torreya; species Torreya grandis. The sequence continues at coordinate 1,129,003 of JARHVA010001151.1, read as the reverse complement.
TCATACTCTACCAACACAACTTCCACATATGATCCATCTTTGTTTGAGTGATATTTGTTAGAGAACAAAGATAAGATTTTGGTTAGGGCCATAGAGGTAGGGGCTATGTTTCTAGCAGACTTCCCCCGTAAAAATTTACCAAGTCTAGTAAGAGTTCCCCACAATATCATTTATGATCAACATGATTTTTCTAGCAATCCTATAGATCTAGTCCAAGTAATGTACCAAGACCCCAATGTATCTAATCAAGGAAAAAACATCATGGAAGATCACTTTAACCAAATGCAAGTAGCATATTAAACCTACTTGAATTTAGCACATGATTTCAATCAAATGAACATGGTAAGTAAGCCTCTCATTGACCTAGTACCTTCAATAGGAGTGTTGATGGAATTAACTGGACAAGATAATCTACATTTTGACCCATTTGTACAAAATTCTTCGATAGATAACTTGATATATATGCCAATTATTGAATAAGTGTCTTCAGCTTCTACACTGAATAGAGAGCTAAACATAGTAAATAATGTGCAAACAAAATCCAATCTTAATCAAAGTGGTACTAATGCATAAACAACTAGCCAACAACATGTGCCTATAGTTAATCCCATGAGCAAATCATCATACCAAGGAATAGGAGTTTTTGTACCCCAGCCTCAACTAATTGCTTCAAGTGTACAACCTACATGATTAAATAATTAAAAAATGGTTAATGTTACACCTCAATGATAGAATGTGATAAATCCTACTCCTCAACAAGTAGTGAGTGGTATTCCACAATAGTAGATACAGTCTAATGTATCAACACAATAGAGGATGAGTACAATACAACCTTAACTAGGGGAAAATAATATTGCACCTCACCAAATAATGATAAACATACCTCTTCAACTATAGAATAATATGCCAATCCAAAACTATGCAATGATTAGTCAACAATGTGAAAATATTAGTCAATGATAAATGTAAAATATGCAACCTAATTTCACTTACTCATAGGGATTCATGCAAAAAAAATCCCCCCATGTTTCTCAAGTACCTACTGGACAACCATTGGTTCAAAATGTGCCACAAATTGAGAGACAGGGTCTTGGTCCACAAGTTCCTACTCAACAGTTAGTTGACAACATGTCCCTTTTCAACCACAATAGGCAGAATATAGTTATATCCCTTCATCCAAACCATAAAATCCTCCAATTCAAATCTTTATCATCAACCCAAACCTGAATATCACGTAGCCAAATGTGCAATTTCAAGTACATCCCAATCTACGTATGCGTATTCTTGGTCCATTCCCCAACCAAGCCAATTTACCCTAACAGGTGTCTCCATCATACCATAGTCAAAGTTTCCTACTTATGACCTCCCAACCATTTACCCAAACCAATATTCTCCCTCAAAACAATATCCCTTCTAGTTTCCTATCCCAAGAATTACAACAGATGAAGGATGTAATTGCTACCATTTAGGCAGGGAAGTAGACTAAGAAGTTTAAATTGGATGATGTGTGTTCTTATCCATTCAACATGGAGTATTTTTAGATACCATTTCCTCTAGGATACAAACCACCTAAATTTGATAAATATAAAGGGAAAGGTGACCCTAAGGCCCATTTGACCGAATTCTTTATCACATGTCAACTAGTGGCATATAACAACGTATAATTTTTACTATTGTTTCCAAGGAGCTTGGTTGGAAAAGCCTTGGAGTGGTTTTTGAAGTTGCCTAGGAATTCAGTAACAAAACTTGATGATCTTTTTGATAAATTTGTGTAGCACTTTTCCTATAATCTTGAGCATGAGATTTCATTAGTAGACCTGACACAAGCAAAGAAGAAAGCTGGGGAGGGTTTTGTAAGTTATTTGTAACAATGGAGGGCCTTTGCAAGCCATTTCAATCATATTTTACCAAATAAATAATTATCTATTGTGTTTACTAAAAATTTGCATAGTGAGATAGCCTATCATTTGGAGCTGCAATGTGCACATACGTTCAAAGAGATCATTGATAAAGGTTTGTTGATCGAGTGAGCACTCATCAATAAAGGGGTCATCAAGATTAATTCAAATAATCAAAATAAAGGTATCAATCACAAAAATGACCAACATCCCAATCCAATGCAAGCATCACAACCAACACAGGCCAATAATCATGAAAGACCAAAGCAATTCAACTGCAATAGGAATGTTGTGGGAAATGGAGTAAATGAATATCATCATGTCCAAACTATGTAGACATCATCTACGCCACCTTTTCAGCTTACCACTACCAAGTAACCTCTCCAACCAATGTTGTAGGTGCAACAACCAAGACCTACACAACAAATATAGTAGCCTTTACCATTGTAAACCCCTCCTCCCAAAAGAACCATGCCTACACGTCACGTCTTTAGTGACCTAGGAGAACCTATTAAATCTATATTTTATAAGCTTATCACCGCTAATCTGATTAGTTAGCCTATACCAAAGCATTATCCGCAAGGTATTCCTTATCCTAATTGGTACTATGAAAATGAATTTTGTGACTATCATTGGGTTAATGAGAATAATCTATGAAGATGTGTCCAAATCAAGCATTTAATTAAAAATATGTTGGAGAATGGGGAGATAAAATTGGATAATGGTGATTCCACTTCCAATCAAACTCTTGGGATCTATCAAAACCCCTTTCCTTGACATAACAATAAACCATAGTAGAATAATCAACAACAATAATAATGGTCAGTGCAACAATAAAATCAATAGTATCAAAATCAAAGGTCGAACTAGTAGAACCAACAAAATTAGTAGCAAAATTTGCAATTACAAAACAATAGACAAAACCAAGGTTAGAATGGTAACAACCAACAAACCTACCATGTAGTTACACATGACTACAACAGGGTTTTAGGTCATATTATAGGGGATAGGGTTAATACCATCTCCATTAATCCTAGACAAAACACTAATCAGCTTAGACCATTGCTAAAAAATAATATTCAACCAAATCATATGGATAATCCTTCTTTGACTTGGGAGTGTCTACAAGAAAACCAACAAACTAGGACTTTCACTTTTGGATCTTATAACAACTCATTCTTACCATGTGACCACATGCAAGTGCACTAGCAACTAAGACTTGTCATATCTGGTCCCACACCATTCCCAGTATCAGTTAGCAATAATAGTCTAGTATTTAATCTTGATTATGCAATCATAACTTAGAGGTCAAATATTACTATCCCAGGCCCACAACCATCCACCACTTTGCCTATCATCTAACCAACTATTCAGCCTTAGAATAAACCATTCACTATTGACCAAGATAATAAGTTTGATATTGTGGAATAATTTTAGAAGAGACCAACAGAAATTTCTATTTTAGATTTACTGTGGATGTTAATAATCCACAAAAATATACTAAATGAGTTTTTGACCTAATCCATTATTGCTAGTGACATATCCCCTGATAAATTTCAAGCTTTAGTTGGACACTTAGCTCTAGCCCAACAAGTCACATTCAACCAAAGTGATATGTCTTGCCTTAGCCCACTCCATAATAACCCAATGTATATAGAAGTTTGTATTAGATGGCATAAAGTTAAATGTGTCCTTATTGATAATGGATCTAGCCTTAACATAGTGTCTCTCAAGCTCATCAAGCTTTTTAGGTACACAATAATAGATCTCCAGTCAGAAATAATAATTATTAAAGCTTATGATAATCAGGAAAGAGAGTCACAGGGCACCATTATTTTTTTAGTTATTATTGGGCCTTTGACCCATGATACACTTTGCCATGTGTTGGATCTTGAGTTATCATACAATATGCTTCTAGATAGGCCTTGGTTACATGAGATTCATGCAGTCCCACCAACATTGCACCAATGTATCAAGTTTTCCCACTCAAGGATGGAGGTGAATATTCTAGGAGATTTACACCCATATGAATACTGTAAGCATCTTGAGGCCAAATTTCAAATCTATAATTATCCATATGGTATGAATCCCAATTTCAAGCAGGAATAAGAAAAGGCTATACTTATTGATACTTCACCAGATAATTACATAGATCCTTATACCTTGGATTCCCTTTCCCACATGCCACCTCTTGAAGCTTCTAATCATTTCACTATTTTTAGATAATGGACTAGAAGAATATGTGACCCATGATACGTTTCATATCGCCAATCTTCCTCAGAATCTAAAAACCTTTGGACGACCTAAGGTCATCCCACATATGCATTGGTAACAAAAGAACAAAGATAAGGGACCTGTCACATTTGTACCAGCATCTAGCCTAGGACCTAAACCTTCTAAAGGGAATGAATCATGGTTATATAATGATGACCAGGCTGATTATTATAAAAGTGCAAATTATCATATTCCCAATAGGATCATGGAGTGTCACAATTATGAAGGAAGAGGCCTCACTTTGATTAACAAGAAACAATCGAGCCAATTTCCATGACTAAGTATGAAAGACCTTATGGACTTAGATTTAAACCACTTGGGGGTGACCCCACATATTTTATTCAAACTCCATCACCAATGATTAGTGATGATGATGCTGATAATGAAGTAGAGTCTGATCATAGCCTTACCTTTGATAACCTATTCAAAACCAACCTATTTGATAATAATGACATTTGTACCCTTATCCAAGAAATTTATTTCAATCTATTGCCATTGTATTATCCCCAACTAATAGATTGGGACCAAAAGGATTCTAGTCTACCAATTGATGAGTTCCAGAATGATGAGGCATTCCATGATTTTGTAGGCCTTAGAGACAATGTCCTGTAGCCTATTTTGGAGAGCGATTGAACACCCCTAGCCAAAAATAAATAAATAAAACATTGAGGTCCCAAAGTGAAAACCTCTTTGAGGCACTTTTTGACCAGGGAAAAAGTAAAGATAAAGGCTAGTCTAGTGGTGAAAACTTGTTTCAGGCACCATTAAACGGGGGTGTTCATTCTTCTTTAATTTTAGACCAAGAGACCACTAATGATGAATTCGCCTATGGATCTAAGTTCAGTTTTGAGAAACAAAAATTATTTGATCAAATTCTCCAAGAATTTCCAACTATTTTTGTTACATGGCCAAATCTACCATTAGGAGACTCAGATTTATCCTGCCTAGGAGAAGTTGAAGAGCAAGTCCTAACAAAGGACCTTGACATAGTCCAATAGTTCAAGTCATTGCCTACTATCCTAGAAGATGGTTTGACCCTCCTAGTCAAAGATACAATAAAGGTAAACATCAAGACTCCATCAGACCTGAAATGGATAAAATTAGGAGCATCTCTCAATTAGGAGGAATGTGACATCTTTATAGCTCTATTGAAAGAGTTTGTGGATATATTTGAATGGACCTATTTTGACATGCCATGATTATAACCTACATTAGTTCTTCACCACCTTGTGGTTAATTATGATGCCAAACCAATAAAATAAAAGCTCTATAAGATGCATCCTTACATTAATGTATTATTCAAGAAAGAGTTGGAAAAACTCTTAGAAGTAGGATGTATCCGATAGATTTACTAATCTGAATGGATCTTTAATGTTGTACTTGTTAGAAAAAAGCCTAAAGGAATCAAAGTTTGTACCAATTTTTGAGACATTGACAAATCTTGTCCTAAATATGATTTTCCATTGCCTAATATTGACATGATCATTAACTCCATGGTAGGCTATGAAATGCTTTCACTCATGGATGGCTTTTCAGGATATAATTAGATCAAAATAACACTAGAAGATTAGCATAAAACATCATTCACCACTCCATGGGGAACATTTTTCTATTAGGTGATGTTATTTGGCCTTAAGAATGCAAGAGCTACATATCAAAGAGCCATGACTATCATATTCCATGATATGATGTACGATATTGTTGAAGACTATGTCGATGACATATTAGTAAAATCCAAGACTAGAGCTGACCATCTAGTAGTGCTACATAAGATATTTTAAAGAATACAAGAGTACAAAGTCAGAATAAATCCAAATAAATGTGTGTTTGGTGTAAATTCAGGTAAATTACCAGGCTTCATCATGTCTCATAGAGGTATTGAAGTTGATCCAGCTAAAGTCCATGCTATAACCAAGATGCAATCACCAACCAATTTGAAGTAACTTCATAGTTTGTAGGGTAAGATCTAGTCCATCTGACACTTCATCTCTCAGTTAGTAGACAAGTGCCATCCATTTACACACCTTTTTAAGAAAGGAGTTGTATTTCACTGGGATGATCAATGCCAAATAGCTTTTCAACAACTCAAATATTATCTTGTTAATCCACCTATTTTATTACCTCCTATGCTAGGAAAACCATTCTTGTTATACATATCTATTATCAATTTTGCTTTGGGGGCACTCTTGGATCAACATGATTATAATGGAAAGGAGCATGTTTTTTACTACGTAAGTCATACCTTGGTTACATATGAACATAACTATGCACCTATTGAAAAAACTTATCTAGCCATGGTTTTCACAGCTCAGAAACTACATCTTTACATGTTGAATAATAAAACCATGGTCATTTCAAAAGTAGATCTGCTCAAGTATCTTCTATTAATGGCTAAATTGATCATGTTTCTTAGTGAGTTTGACATAGAGTATGTCAATCAAAAAGAAATCAAAGGATAAGTTCTTGTAGATCAACTTGCTAAAGGACCCCTCATGGACACACAACCACTCAAGTTTCCATTTCCTGATGAATCCGTCATGACCATTATTGATACACCCCTTTACAAGTATACCTAGAAGCTATATTTTGATGGTTCATTACTATACATGGATAAGGGGTAGGCCTATTGTTTATTCCACCATAGGGGGATCTAATCCCTAAATTATTCAGAATCAACTTTCCTTATACAAACAACATGGCTGAGTATGAATCAATTGTTGCAGGACTTTGACAAGAAGTGCATTGGAATATATCTCATCTTCAAGTTTATGGTGATTCTCAGTTAATCATTAATCAGGTCATAGATCATTTTTAGACCAAAGATGACGAACTGGTTCCATATAAATCCATGGTTGACACTCTTAAAAAGCAAATTACCAACATTTAGTTTGAGCATATACTGAGGGCTAGTAATAAAACTACAAATGCCAGGACTACTAATGTATCTCTGATTTGACAAATAAATAAAGCTAGAGAGTATTAGTTCCTTGTCAAGAATTTGTTAGCACCAGTTCATGAACCTTCAACCATTGCCATGATTTGTGATATTGTTGGTCCTAATTCTATCTGGTACTCAAACCTTTACAACTACCTTCATGACCAAGTTCTACCACCTGACCTATCTTGAAAACAAACCAAAGCCTTCATTCATCATTCCACTCATTATACTTGGATCCACCCTTTACCATTATAATTTTGATGAAACTCTGCTTCATTGCTTAACTTTGATAGAGTCTACATTAGCATTAAGAGAAGTTCATGAAGGAATATGTGGAGCCTATTTTAGTGGGGTAGTCTTATCCAGAAATCTATTACGTACTAGTTATTATTGGCCCATAATGGATGTAGATGCCACTACATATGTCAAAAAATGTGACAAATGTCAATGGGATGCTAATTTGATTCATGCCATAGTAAATAATCTGAAACTGATGTTGACACCATGGCCTTTTTATACATGGGGACTTGACCTTATTAGGAAGATTAACCCCAATTCATCTATTGGCCATAAACATATCCTTACCACCACCAAATATTTCAATAAGTGGGTTGAAGCTATACCCCTCACTTATGTGAATAAAAATCAAAATTTTAGATTCATCTTCAACCACCTCATCTACTGCTATGGTATCCCCTCTAACATTATATCTGATAATGGAGGATCATTCAAGAAAAAATATGTAGACAAATTATGTACTAAATACAACATCACCCAACATTTTTATACAACATATTAACCTAAAGGTAATGGTCAGGCTGAGGCATCCAACAAAACCATTGTCAACATTCTCAAAAATATTGTCAATGATGCCAGTCATGATTGGCACCTTTAGATATTTCCTGCCCTTTGGGCATATCGTACCAATCATCATACCCCTATAGAAGCCACCCCATAATCACTTATTTATGGTACTGAATCCATCCTTCCCATTGAGTTTGAATTGCCTTCACTACCAATTTCTTTCAAGTATGTCCTGGATGATCATGACTATCAAGTAACTCACCTATAAGAGCTAGACCTCCTAGATGAGAAATGCACGGCCATGCTAAAAAATATTCAAGTATATCAGAATAAATTCAAAGGCCACTATAATCAATGTGTGAAGTATAAAAAATTTGAACTTGGTGATCTTGTTCTTAAAGAAAACCAAAATAATACCATGACTGAGAAGAAACATAAAGGGAAATTCAAACTAAATTAGATTGGGCCTTTCATCATCACTTTAGATTATGGATCAGGGGCATACAGGCTTGCCACACTAGACAGTGACAAACTTTCAGAGCTAATGAATATTATTCATCTCAAATGGTACTATGCTTGAATGCTAAGGTGTATTATCTACAAGGACCATTTTAGTTATGCCATTTTATCACTATTCTTATTTATACACATACCATTCTTATCCATCCTCTTTACCATATCCACTTATCAATTTTTACCTATCAACCCAATGTGTTCTAAAACCTAGCCTATTTAACCTTGGTTTTTTTCATTTGTTACGTAGTTTTATTATCAAGGTATCTGATCAGTTCATCAATTGGTTCAAAAAATTCAGACAAAGATCATATTTTGGGATAGTGTGATAGAAGTTTCAATAGTTACATCCTTCATTTGTTAGTCCTTTATTACCACCGATATAGTTTCTAATTAAAACTGCCTTTAGGAAAATTAGTACCATTGATCTATGCCATTATGTCCTAGTTATAATTGCCTATGAGAAAACTAGGGGCAATACTAAGCCTTGATACACCAACTATGCCTGCTTTGTTTGAATTGGCTTTCGCACTAGTCAGACTCCTCTATTGTAAAGGTCAAACTACAGTGATTTGAGGTCCTATTATGAGACTATGTAGGTAGTGATCAATAATTATTGAGGTTAGCTCATTCACCCTTTTCCCCAGACTCTCACCATTTTGTGAGCAACCTAAGCCATGCTCTTGATATTTTGCAAACAACCTACGTTTGAACGCTCTCACCATTTTATGAGCAACCTAAGTTTGAACGCTCTCACCATTTTGTGAGCAACCTCAGTTTGAATTCTCTCACCATTTTTTGAGCATGAACCATTTAGTGTCTTGTCATTCTTGATTGAGTTGAGATACTCCAAACAATTCCGAAAAACATTTCCAAAAGTCATTAGAAAAGAATGAAAACATTGACCACTTCTTTGCCTTAAGGATTATAGGAACCCTTACTAAGTTACAAGAAAATCACTTGTCATTTAGTTTCCCCATCATTTTTGGCATCTTCTCTCACACACTTTCCATTTTTCAAGACAATTTCTATTCTTTTATCACATCCATTATGTGTGTTTTCATCAGTTATCACATTCTTCCCATTCCCTGGGAGAACTACATTTGGCCTAAAGTTTTTTAATTGGATATTAACTCCATGGAACTATGTAAGTAGAATGCACTTTCCTAGTGCATATGGAGAAAACTCATCCACCCCCTTCCTTTTATTCTATTCCCCCACTTTGTTTGTTTGTTAAGTTGTCACCTATTTTCTAGGGGCAATGTTCATAGGGTTTCTATTGCATTGATTATTATTTGTTTATGCTTGTTTTTGTTTGTTTGTCTATCTATTTATTTGATTTTAGCACTATTTCCTTGATTCAATTTATGTGTGTTCATTGGGTGATTCCTTATCCAAAATTATACTTGAATCCATCCATATTCATATGTTTACATTGTCATCATGGTTTCTATCATTAGTGCATTGTTTTCTATTGACTATTGGATTATGGGAGTCAGTTTTAATGCATATTTTGGCCAAGTATTTATGGTGTTTTCTCATGAAGCCTACCATCACATGATACAAAAAACATTAGCTTCAAGAAGTCTATTCAGTAATGGTAGCATCTCTTCAGCATTGCCATCCTGATTTCACTCCCAATCATATCCTAAACAGAGTAATTAAATACAAAAGGATTTCAATCTTTATTAGTTTGGATGAGCATCTCCCTATTAGTAGGTTTTTATAATTCATCATTACCCTCTATGTTAAGTTATCATCATCCTCAAATAAGTTTATCATGTTTTCCATAATCAGGGTCTAATGATTATAACCACCTATGGGCAAATCATTGCACACTGTCCCACCTGTATTTCTCAATGATTATAACTATCTTTGGGAAAATCATTGTGTTGTCATCACTTTAATTTTTGTACCCATACAGGGGTGTGTTATTATCTTGTTTTTCTATCCTAATTGGGGTAGATCCATATTCTCAATGATTATAACTACCTTTGGGCAAATCATTGTGTTATCATACCACATTGCCACTATCAGGGTACAATGCTTATAACTACCTTTGGGAAAACCATTGTGCACTGTCCCACCTGAATTATTAATTATTTTGACTACTTTTTCAATATCATTGTGTTTTCACCCTATCATCTTTCCTTTCTTTGGTCCCCTCATTTCACTTATTTTCGAGGGACCATTTGTTGGCCTCCTTATGCTAACCGTTCCCTCAAGGGGGCATCATATAATTAGTTTATCATCATTACAGTTATAGGCATATAAGACCTTTTCATTCTTTGAGAAGATGTTATTTTTCTTACATATTGTAATGCCTTCCCAAATAAGGGAAAATTGTAGACACCTAAAACTAGCCACTGATAACCTTCAATCAAGGTTTTAGCTAGTTTCCATCTAAAATGCACAATTTGGCCTAAAAAAACTTAAACACATAAAATGATGTGAAAATGATATATTAAAATGTTTATTTTGGCTAGGGTATCCCTAAATAAGGCAATGCAATTTATGGGCCAACTAACTTTGATCAGATCATTTTGAGTCAAAATGCCAAATTTGCACTTACATGCTCTGGACTACTCTTTCCTATCAAATATTTTACACAAGACTGGTGCCTTTGTTATTTATTATTGGAAACATTCTAAATTATAATATGGTTCCAATGCATCTAACAATGCCTTCCAATTAATATCCAGTCAAATTTAGGACCAATAACAAGGCATTCTGATCAATTTGAGTAATTTGTGCACAAAGTGCTTAATCATGCTTAAGAGCTAATTAACCCAAATCAAGGCATATTAAAAAATTCCATGGAAGCTTGTTGAATACTTTATTTTATAAATGAATATTGAATATCTACATCATCAAGTGACCTCATTTCTTGGGAAGACATCCTCAGGCCATAAATCCCACAAATATCAAGATTCATGCCCTCCATGCCTCACCAATGCCTTCCATGATGCCCTCCATGCCTCTTAATTGACCCTTCTCCCAATTACATGATGAGGATAATTAAAAATTTAATTAATTCTCAACCACACATCTCAATCTTGAGATGGATGGTTGAGGTTGATTCTGATCAAATCTAAAAATCTATAAATAGGAGGCCTCATAACATCATTTCTAAGATTACTTAGTGAAAAGTTATAATGAAATATTGGTGTCAAAAGCTTCAAGTAACTAGTGTTATAATGCCAAATTGAGTCCAAGCCAAGCCAAGCCAAGCTACAAGCCAAAGGTGCCAACATTTTTTGAAGTTCACACTTTTGACTTTGCCCACATATTCCCTCCAAAGCATATGACCCTAGATATGGTCATGATATAGACATTCATATCAAATTAAAAACATCATGGCTTCAAACCTACATAATAATCTTATCATATGGATAAACCTTGACATAAGAAGCCTCTATTTTCAAAAAACCTGAGCTAGCCATTAAGTAGATTACTAGAATTCATGAATGTATGGGAAGAATGATCTATTTTCTCACTAAGAAAATATGGCTCAAAAGCATTTCACATGCTAATGCTTGTGAATAGGGTAAAGTGTCCATTTACACACCCAACAATGGTGAAGAGACATCAAGATAAATTATACCCTCAACCATTAACACAAATCCTCAATTTTTTTTCTTCCCTAAAATTATCAGATTTATGTGTAAAGTAGGGATTGTTTTAGTGGAAAATATTCATTAATTCATGAATATTCCAATTTTTCAAGTTGGCATTAGACTATTTTGTGGGGTAGCCGTCAGTGCAGGATTGCCTAAATTTAGTGTAAAATTTAAATTTAAGAGTCATCTCACCTACTTTTTAAAATAATTTTCCTCTTATGAATTTATTTCCCTGGCACCAAGGAATCTAATACGGGGGCATTCACCACTATATATAGTATATTAAATTTTATGCCCTGATGGTATTCATTCCTTGAGTATATTAAACTATCTCAAGCACTGGTATTTGATGTCAAGATTATGTAACCAATAGTCAAATAATTATAACCAAGTGTCAGATAATAATGTGGATGCCTTATATAGGTGATTGGAGGGGGCTATCCAAAGTAAGAAACCATATATAGCATGTAAATGGAAACTAGAGGATACATTCAAATAACTATATCCCACAACTAGATGACTCCATGATGTAGTTAGATGACTAGTGCAGTCATCCATATGCATATGTAGTTAGGAAATTACATCATGTAGTCAGATGACTATAGCATATAGTCATCTAACTACATCATGATGTCATCTATCTAGATTATGTAGTTATCTAACTACATCATGTAGTCATCCTTATACATGTGTAGTTAGGTGATTTCATGATGCAACTAACCAACTGCACATGCAAACAAATGACTAGATGATGCATCAGGTGACTACATCTAGTTAGATGATTGCATGATGCAATCATCCAATTACATGATGTAGTTTCCCAATTACATCATATAGTCATCTATCTATAGGATGTAGTCACCTAATTACATCATTTATTCATCCATATGCATGCTTTAGATGGACATATAACTTACCTATCCCCCTATAATAACCTATATAAGGCATCTTATAATTCTCCTAGACTAATATATGCCTTTTAACTTGATTCACCACTACACAATGTAGTCATATGAATGCATCATGTAGTCATCTGATTCAATCATGTAGATATTTGGATGTATGATGTAGTCACCAAATTGTATCATATAGTCATCCATCTACATGTGCAATCAGGAAATACATGATGTAGTTGTCTGACTACATTGTGTAGTTATTCAACTATAGGATGTATTCCCCTGAGTACATCATCCAATCATTTATTTGTAGGATGTAGTCACCTGAATGTATCATCTAGTCATATATTTGCATGTTATAGATGGCCATGTACTTCAGCTAGGCCCCTGCAATCACCCATACAAGGCATCTAATTATTCACCTACATTATTATACACCTTCTAACCTAATTCAACACCATTGTAAAACTGATTTGCCTAGTTACCTCCAAGTTTTTTTATATAGGCCAATAAAATTTTCCCTAGTGTAAAGGATTCCAAGGATCTATTTAAAAGACCAAAACATGTAAGAGAGTAAATGGAAAATTGTTCCACTATCAAACATCTTGCAGGGAGACAATCAACATAATAAAAAATTTACATTACAAATCATATATTTTTGGGAAGATTTTTAAATAGAATAACATAGATACACAATTGATCATGTTACAAGTCATCACATAATAGAAATGGTAAAATATCACTCTCATAGATACAATGGGGATGAATGTCTCATAATAGAACCGTTTCTCTTAATTTCCACTCATTTCTTAATTTTAGAAGAAGATAAGAAACTAATAATAACGGTGAGGTATAAATACCTAGTTGGTGATGCACATGTAATCCAGATGAAGATGGATAAATCCTCTTTGGATAGCAAGGAATAAATTGTAAATAATAACACACTAACAAAAGGGATCATTAGCAAAGACAGTTAAGTGGATTGCCTAGCATGAGTTAGATCCAAGAAGCATACGCTTGTTAGGAGGTTGTCAATCCACTGTTGATAACAATCATGTTAGAAATGATAAAATAAAGTACTTGTATAAGATAAACGAAATGCAATACTAGAAGAAAGTAGAATGCTTGTTAAAAAAAATTAATCGATCTAGTAAATTTGAGTGAATACTCATGCTAAAGTGGGTGAAGTCAGATTTAGAAAAAAAAAAAAAGGTATGTGGATAGGTAGGAACATAGAAAGTTAGGTTTGGTTAGGGGTTAAAAATAACTTACTATTATTTTATGCCACAGTGACCATCGGTGGTTGGGTGAACCATTGGTAGTCAAACTAACCATCGATAGTTGGGTAATCATTGATTGTTAGGGGTGACCATTGGTGGTTTTTATAACCATCAATGGTTGCCTATGGGTTTGTAAAGGTGATCATAAAATATTTATAGAATAGGTAAATGGGTAGACAAAGGTTTTGTTGAAGATCTGGTGGAGAGGAATATAAGGTGTAGATAGGTTTGATTAGGTCAAGGAGGTCAAAAATATGAAATAATCATGTTAAAATAATGATATAAATGTAGCTTGCTAGTTGGTTGATGATTGAAGGATAAAGCAATTTTGCTTGAGTAATGATAATTTAGACTCAAAAACAAATTTGGTAGAGATTTGGGTCTCTTTTGCTAATGCTAAGTTGCTAAAGGAAGACTGGATGTTGGAAGACTTGAATACTTTTATGCAAGAAGATTTGATATCTTGAACCTAAATCCTTTTCACCTCCCACTCTCCTTTTTTATAGGAAAAAAGAGATGGAGGGTGGAAGGTTCCTTATAGGGTGAGGTTGCTGATCACGATGCTTGAAAGTTCATTAGCACCATATACGTTGAATATATTAAATAGTGCCTTATTATCTCACACAATTGATGATGTGTTAAGAAGGTGAAGAGGTGAGGACCTGACCATTGATGGTTAGGCTAAGCATCGATTGTTGGGTTGACCGTTGGTAGTTGAGTGTTGAAGCCAAATTGCTCAAGGTGGGGGTTAAAAAGTTTGGTTAAATGTTAAGTTAGTAAGTTGATGAGTTAGCTAACTAAGTGGTCAACTAAACTCAGGGTTTGATAGGGGTCCTAAGGCATTTTGACAACTAGAATTATCATGTGCAATTTTATATTGTCTACAATTTGCCCCTTTTTGTTATGTGGCTCTGAATTAATAACCTTAAAAATAAAAAATGGAGTGTTGGTCAAAGGTCTGATTGCCTTGAGTATGGGAGGAGGTGTTCCCCCTTAAACTGGGAATTGATGAGGTGAAACTGAAATCAAGTCAAGGTTTAATAATTGGTATATGGTGAGTCACTAGGTGGTGACAAAAAGTGTGGTTGGGCATTTGAAATGTAAACATCCGCATAAAATATGACTAAGTGTGATAGCCAATATCATGTAAAGACTAAAGTTGCCAATGTTGGTAAAAATAAGGTTGGTTCTAGAATGATAAGTGATAGAGTAATTGGTCTACAACATTGGTCAAAACTGATCGGGTGACTTTATAAGTCTTCTAGATAGGGTCAGTGTTTTTTTGGGTATTTGAGGTAGGAAGTGCTCCCTTGAAAAACATAAAGGGTCTAGCCATGCACTAGGTGGTGCAAAATTCAAATGGTCAAAATGGAAAAAATGGTTTATGTGATTAAAAACACCAATGTAAGGTCATTTAAAAATATGTGAATAGTTCAGGTAAAAAATGTTCAACATCAAGGTGGATGTGGTCAAATGGGTGGTTGAAGAAGGCTAATCTCCAAAAAGTTCCAATTCTAGTTGGGGGAGATTAGGTGATCTCCAAAAATTTTGGCATGTAGGTGCATAAAATGGAAAAGGTGTGAGACCCTGATCACTGACAGTCAAGAGTTCCCTAGGATGACTGTTGATGGTTAGGGAGAAAACCTAAAAAGTTTGAACATAAAAAGTGAAAATGAGATTTCATTTTCACTTTTGACTTCTGACCTCCATGCATTTCATGCTCTGGCTATTTTTCACTTTAGCATTTAGTTGAGGGTTAATCAAGTCAGTATTGAGGTATAGGTTGGTAATTGGTTGAGCATGTGTTTGAGTTTGATCAAGATAAAGGGTGGATGAAGGCATGGTTGAGCAGCTAGACACAGGCTTCAACCTCGATAGTGATCAAGGAATGAGGTAGGAGATGTTTTTAAAATTGATGTTTAGTTGATTTGATTGTGATAGATGGTGAATTGGAGTAGGTTTAGATTGTTTGATAGGGTTTTGAAATTATTTAGGCCATGATGCCCTAGTTTGGGTTATTAATAAAATCAAAAAATGTAGTTGATGAATTTTAAAATTGATTTAGGTTGGGGTAGATTTGTATTAAATTTTGAATTAGTTTAGTTTGGTTTTTTTATTATTTTGAGGGAGTTTAGGTTTAGGGTTTTAACACTGATGGTCACACATAGTGACCATCGATGGTCGAACACTGAGGGTAAAATGTGTAACAGGACCATTGATGATTGGTCCACCCATCAGTGGTCGATTGTGTTATGTAAATTTTGTTTAAAATTTATAGATGAAGATGTTGAAAAGGTTCATTTGAAGATTTGTTAAAATGGTTTTTTTGATTAAGGTATTAAGTGTAAGTTTTAGGATAGGTGGAATGTTTGAGTGATGGGTTGGGATTATTTAAGACAAGTATAAAGTAGTAATTTTTTGTGGAGAAAGTTGTTTAATATAGTTAGGCATAGGTTTTATAGGTTTAGGGAAGGTGTGGTATGTTAAGGTAGGGTATTTGAAAATTAGGAATTATTTATTAGGTAGAGTTGTCTGAATGCTATGATTAATGATAGATTATTGTTCAAATATTAGAGGTAATGTGTTATATGTAATGTACTAGTTTAAAATGGGTTTAAAAGGTGGGTGTAGGTTGGTATTGAGCTTGATTTGGAAAACTAAGTGCACATGCCAATGTTGTTATTTTTCAAGCATGTGACCAGATCCAGATGAGGGATCGAGTCCTTAAGATATTTTAATAGGTTCATGATGGGATGATCGATGATGAGTGGAGGCACATGGAAGAGGTTAGCCTAGGGGCCATGAGGCACCATCAACACCTATCATGGGATGAAACTATGATCATGGCCCTCATCAAGATATGGGACCTGACCATGAACACATTTTTGTTTCAGACTAGAGAGATTAACATCCTCTTAGAGGATGTTCATAGGATTACATGGCTACCCATTCAAGGGGAGCTGATTTATCATATCAAGAGTGAGGAGAGGGATTACCATATATATCTAGTATATGGAGTGGATCAGGTCCATGCCACGTATCATGTAGGAGGTTTTAGCTATGGGCCACTATACTATAGGGCTCTAGGGGACCGATGTTTACTGATAATGATGATGATGGTAGTGTCTTGTTTTACTTTGCCTGATTTGAGCAATGATCAATTTATATATTTTTTATTAGGATTTTTGGTAGAGATGTTGTTGGGGAGGACTATGTTCAGGTGGGCACTAGTGTTACTAGTCTAGATATGAAGGGAGCACTAGGCCTTTCAATCACACACATGATATGGGATTAACATTGGGTTCATACTCAATTTATAGGCATACAAGCACATTGGGGTGTTAAGACCTTTGGGGCTACCATGGATGGCTACACTCTGACAGATTACATATAGAGTTAGTTTTTTGAGATGGAGGGGAGATTATGCTTTGATAGGTATTGGTGGTAGTGCTAAAGATATTGATTGGTTTTGAGATGTGTTAGAGGGTCTAGTTGTGGGTGATGTCATTTGGAGGCCATATGTGTACTAGATAAGATGGGCCCAGTATAATTATCACACTTTATCACTATAGAGCTGGTGATGGATATATGGGAGGTAGCATGGTGAGATTGAGCTCATCCAATTCGATCAAGTTTGGAGGTAGTTCGGCCTTATGTAAGGGATTTTGCTAGTGTTCTTGAGATATAAGAGGGAGGATGTCAAGTTCTTACTTCCAAAGCTTCAACTATAGGACATAATTTTGGATCATCAAGAACTACTGGCTAGAGCAGTGATAGGTGATGTTTGTGTGGTGGATGGATATGTAACATGGTATTAGGGTCTATATATAGTAGCCAATTTTGGATAGGGTGATGGGGGCCAGTAGCCCATGTATGTGAATCTTGCTAGGGCATTGGTATAGGGTGGTGGTTAAGATGGATAGGCATAGGTAGAACTTGCAGTGGCATAAGCCCATATCACCAGATTATAGGGATAGGTGGCCACTTTACAAGGCCAGATTATCACTTTATAGGGTCAGGTGGTGATGCTGATAGGATAGAGAGATCAGGTGAGGATCTCTCTTGGGTTAGTGACTCAAGAGAGAGATTCACTGAGGCAGAGGGTATGCGTGGTGGTAACACTAGAAGGGGAACCTATAGGAGGACTTGATATGATTCCTATGATATGATACTTAGCCTCCATTGAATAGTTGAGATACTATGAGGTGATAGTGATGGCACAATTGCCATTGGAGATTTGATATGGAGAGTACATGGCTAGTTTAGTATGTGGTCCAACTATAGATACTATAGGAAAGTGGGCCTCTACAATGGGTCAGGTAGGTAGGTCATTGGGCCAGCACCAGATCATAGTGCAGGTGGAGGAGCGAGTGGTAGTGGTGTCCCAGGGGCCTGATATATGATATTATATGATGTATATGTTTTTGATTTTGATATTGGCCTGTGTGATGATGATGCAAGATGTATATGAGAGAGAGATGGATACATTATTACATGTATTTTTATTTTATGGACATGATGTATATATTGATTATGATATAATGTTTAGATGTTTATGATAATGTTCTTATGACTATTTATGCTTATGAGATGATATTCGAGCTCTTTAGCTTAGGCATGTGATGATGTTTATAGGTGTTCATGTATGTTGTATTGATGGATATGATGACATGATGTATATGTTGATTTTATTATGTTATATGATGATTTTTGTTCATAGATAGGATAATTAATACGTGATGGATGATTTGATTATGGCTATTGATGATTTTTATGATGTAATGAGATATGATGATGTTTTGAATTCTTGTGATATTTATGGTACATAAAATGATACGTGGTTTATGATGATTTGTTCATAGAAATGATGTTTTTGATGGATAGGATGATATTATAGAGAAATAGATGACGTGTGATGTGATTTATGATGTTTTGATCATAGATATATATATGATGTGATTCATGGATATAGTTCATAATGTTGTGTTCATCATTGATGTTTGTTGTTGATGATCATGGAGATGTAGTGTGATTATGATTGATTTTATGGTGACGAAAATACATAAATTAAGTTAGATAAAAAACTAAATGTAGGAAAAAGAGATGATAATCAAGAGACGTACATCTACATGAACCAATAATGAAGGATAAGAAAAAAAACATGATGCCCTTTTCATTGGTCAGGACCTAATGAACATAAAGTTAGATTGGCTTATTGAAACTAAACCTTTCGAATGCTTCACATTAGCATGCTTAGGTTGATAAACATGTGTCTCAATCACAATCATGTCAAGTAAGCTCAAAATCCATTGATTAAAAGATGGTATAAAGGGAAGATAAGTAATAGGTGAAAGGTAAATGGGTGGATAGGTAAGGTAAACTTATGTGGGTTAGTTTACCCCTTTTCTAGGTGACCTAAGAACCAAATTAGACAAGTCCATGTCTTAATGCTAGGTGTAGACTGGTCAATGTGGGAAGTCTACTAATGTTAGATATGAAATATGATTACAACTTTCTTGGGATAGCTGATTTTGATACAGGGTCTTTTGTTTTTGATATTTTGTGAAGTTGATCAATACAAAAAGATTAAAATGATTGATTTTGACCCATTTGACTTAACCATCCTTCAAAGGAGTGGTCTAAGTTTGGGTTTGTTTATTTGGTAGCTTTCCTTCAAGGGAGCAGTCTATCTTTTTAAACAATTTTAGAGGATTTTGTGCAGTTGTCCTTCAAGGGAGTAGTCTACAATGCTATTAACATGTGACCCAAATGATATTTTGGTATCCCAAATTATGGTTGATTTGCTATTTTTAGACATGGAAAAGTCTATTTTAGGCTTAGAGGTTTTCATTTATGAGGGCAAAAAAATTAGAACAAAGAGGTTAATGGTAGGTTAAAGGAGGGGTTTGAGAGACAATGACCATGGGATTCCATCTCATTAGAGACAAACAGTATCCATGAGAACCATGCTAAGGGTAGAGCCATGGTACCCATATTTTTGATTAGGCTAAGTTTATGATGGTTAATCACATGATTCTATGTTATAATTAGTTGTCCTCAAAGGGAGAGGAATAGGTACATGAAGGTGAAAGTAGCATAAATCAAGGGATGAGCTTAAGTTAGATAAAAAAGTGAGTTTGATCCTTGATTTTAACAAAAGAAAGGATGAAGATGTGAAGAATTGAGAGGCTTAGGTTTTGGTTTTCCTTTGAGAGAGGAAAAATGATAAGCTCCTGATCCATAATTATGGGTGATGATGTAGGGTCCAATCCAATTGAAAGGAAATTTTCTTCTTTTGCTTTTCTCCATGTTGGTGACATGTTGATTTTCCTTAAGGATGATGTTTTTGATATTTAATTCTCATTCATTTAGGTGTTTGTTATAGGCATGCTTGATTCATTCTTAGCAGACATGAAGATGGTTAAGTACTGTGAGGTGATGCTCATCAAGTAGCTCAACTCATGTTAGATGTTCTTGATGATAATCACTCTCATAAATGATATCTTGCAAAGATAAAAGAGAAGGAATATAGAATTTGAGAGGTAAAACCACTTCTGATCTAAAGACTAGAGAGAAAGGGGTAGCACCTATAGAGGTTTGAATGCTATTACAGTAGGCCTATAAAGCTAAATAGATGTGCAAGTGCCAATCCTAACCCAAAGCACTAGTGACTTTAGTTAACATTGTTTTAAGGATTTTGTTAAAATCTTCTACCTATCCATTTTATTATGGATGGTAAGGTGACGAAAAGCTTAAATTAATGCCAAATGTGTGACAAATAACTTGGAATTTCTTGTTCTTGAAGGATTTACCATTATCGATGATGATCTTATGGGGAACACCAAAATAATAGATGATGTGATGGTTGATGAAGTCAATAATTTTCTTGGCTTTAGTTGAGATGAGAGGAATGGCTTCCACCCACTTGGTGAAATATTCAGTGGTAGTAATGATGGACTGATGACATTGTGATGAATAAGGATTGATTTCCTTGATAAGATCAAGGCCCCATTATGAGAATGGCCAAGAATATTTGGATACTTGAAGGCCATGGGTAGGTACATGGTGTAAATTAGAGTGTTTTTGATATTTGACATACTTATTTACATAATCACAATATTCTTGGTTAAGGGTAGGACAATAGTATCAAAGGTGAAGGATGTGTTTAGTGACAACTAAATCACTAAAATATCCCTCACAGATTATGTCATGCATTTCCTTGATGGCATGAGAAGCTTCATGACTAGAAAGACAAGAGAGAAGGAGGCAGTCAAAGCCATGTTTGTAGAGTATTTCCCCTAGTATGGTGTAATGAGAGGTACTCTGAACAAAGGCTTTTTGGGCATTCCTAAAGAGGTTGGGAGGAATGATATCGAGGTTGAGGTAGTAAAATGTTTGTTTGTACCATCTGTCTGATGGATAATTTTCTATGTTATAAATGGTAGGAAGGTTGGAATGGATATGAGATGGGGTGATAAATAGATGAATGGTAACAAAGAGATTAGAGTTGGAAGTTTGAGATGGAATTTGGGAAGCAAGGGAAGCCATTGTATCTATGAACTTGTTAGTAGATCATGGAACTGACTAGATAAGGAGATGATTGAAAGATGCTAAGAGTACGTCTATGAGTTATTTTAATTTAATAAGACATCATTCTTACATTGATAAAATTTATTGACTTGGTTGACCACAAGTTGGGAATCATTAAAGACATTGATCATCTTGACTCCCAAGGATAGAGTGGTTTAGAGACCTATGAATAGGGATTCATACTCAGCCATCTTGTTGGTGCATGCAAAGTCAAGTTTGAAGGAGAGTGGAAGAGGTTCACCATCAAAGGGAATGAGAATAACTATGGTACCTCATCCACATTATCATTTGGAGCCATTAATGAACATGGTCATCTGATAGGTGGGGTCCTCTTGAGAAAGAGTCATGATGGACTTATCGAGAAATGCAAGACGAAGAGGTTGGTTATCTGGTAGAAGAGCAATTAATCAAAAATTACTTACCCTTTAATTGAATTTTTCTAAAGGAACTCAAGATCAAACTTAGATTAAAATATGAGCCACTTAGCCATATGCTGGTTTTGGTATGGTTTGGAGTACATATACTTGAGTGGGTTTATGTTAGTGATGACATAGGTTTAATGATTAAGAAGGTAATGGTGAAGTTTGGAAGCAACAAAGATGAGGGTGAGGCAAAGTTTCTCAAGCTAGGTGTACTGAGTCTCATACTCTATAATTGTTTGACTTATGTAGTAGATTATTTTATCTTTGTTCTATTTGTCATGATGAGTGACCATTGCCCTAGAGAATGGTCAATGGTTGAGATGTAAAGGTAGATGGGTTGATCTTATTTAGGAGGGGTAAAAATAGGTGGATAAAGAAGTTATTATTTGAGTGAATCAAACGCTTGTTGATAGTCCTTGGTCCCCTTAAATGAGGTGTCTTTCTTGAGGATATGGTGAAAAGGTTGACATCTATCAGACAATTGAGAGATGAACTGTCGGATTGAATGGATCTTCCCATGCAAGATGCAAAGTTACTTAAGGTGGGTAGGAGGTGGCATCTCCAAGATTACTCTAACTTTGGTAGGGTCTACTTTGATTCTTTAAAGAGAGATAATGAAGCCAAGAAGCTTTCCTAAAAGGACCCCAAAGATACATTTATTAGGGTTAAGTCTAACATGGAAATGGATGAGGCATTACAATATGATTTTGAGAACATCAAGATGATACTTGTGATATTTGAATTTCCTAAGGAGATTGTCCACATAGTCCTCTACGATTTTATGGATGAGGTCATGGAAGATATAAGTCATAGCTTGTTGATAGGTCCTACCAACATTATTTAGACCAAATAACATGAATCTATAACAAAAAGTTCCCCATGGGGTGATAAAATAGGTTTTATGTTGATCTTTGGGAGCAATCAAGATTTCATTATATCCCAAGAAACCATCCATGAGAGATAACATCTCATGGCCAGCTTTAAGATCAATGAGTTGGTCGATGCTAAGTAAAGGAAAGTCATCCTTTAGGTAAGTGAGGTTAAGGTCATGAAAGTTGATACAAAGGTGAATTCCCCTTGTAGGTTTGGTAATGGGAAATATGTTAGAAACCCATTTTGGATAATCAATGGGTTGGATGAAGTCAACAAATAAGAGGCATTGAATTTCCTCTTTGACTAGAAGGGCAATGCGAGGGTGCATCCTATGAAGCTTTTGCCAAATAGGCTTAGCATCAAGATGGGTGACAATGTTATGGAGAGTAATGGATGGGTCAATTCTAGGAATATATTAATATGACCAAGCAAATGCTTTACTATATTCATAAAGGAAGGGTAATCCTATTATTCTGTGGTGTTTAAGGATTGCTCGATCTTGATGATGTGAGGGTTGTCCTGAGTACCCATGTTGACATCAATGGTAAATTCATTCAAGATGGTTTGGTTCTCAAGAGGAAGAGATTTATGGATAAAAGAGTCCCCCACACTGAGGTAGGTGAGAATGGAATCATCATCCTAACCTTAGATGCTATTGATGGTAGGAGAATCCTTTTCTACCATTTCAAGATGGATGAGAGAAAGGGTTTTAGTTTGATGACCCTTTTGATAGGTCAATGGACCCAAACTAACAATATTGATAAAAAAAATTTATATGGGATGATATCAAAGCCTTCAGACTTTGAAGGAGATGGGGTTGGTGAGGATGGGATATCCTCACCAATGGTGGTGATGGGTTTTAGTGAGGTGGGTTCTTCTGATGGTACAAACCCAAGGCCCAATAACTCATGAGGTTTTTGAGTTTTGATTATGGATAGCTCATGAGGTCCCTATTCATAAAGGCCAAGGCCAAACCCCTTCCATGCACATTGATAAAGGTAAGATTTGGAAAATGTGAGTTTATTGAGATATAAAAAGTTAGAGGTAAATGGTCAGATATAAGGGGTAGTAGTGGTAGCAAGAAGTGGATGGTTGAGTCCCCCATAAATGAAGTTGGTTTGATGATTGGGTGGATTGAAAAGCATGATGATTCTGATGTTAAAGTCATAACTAGGATCATGGGTGAGGTTCCCATACTCTTGAGGAGTAGGGAAAGCATCCAAGGCTAGAAGATGGTATTCCCCAAGCGAGAAACATTGGAATGTTAGTTCTAAGGGGTCTTCTATGGGAATTTATGAAGAAGAGATGAATGAGATTGTCAAATCTTCATCAATTATAGTGGTGGAGTTGTTGGTAGTTGGTGGTGAGGTGAATGGTCAAGGAAGAAGAACATCATTAGGTCTATATGTCATATTTCAAGATACAAAGGGACTAGGGTCAGTCAATATGGTGATGACATGACATTTGTGCTCAAATTTGATGCAACAATGTAAAGTCGAAGGGAGACAACTCATGGTAGAGATCCAAGGGCATCTAAGTGAAATGTTGTATTAGAAATTTCACTCTATAACATAAAAGAGTTATGGAATGGTTTGAGGTCCCAAGCAAATATGGAGAACAACTATTCCCAAGGTAGTGGCCATGGTGTCATTAAAAGAGTGAAGAACCATTACAGTTTTAGACATGATGTTCTTGGGAAAGTCAAGTTGGTCATAAGTATGGGAGGAGATAATGTTGATACTACCCCCTCCATAAATAATCACCCTCTTGATACAGGTTTGGTTAATGTATGTCATGATAAAGAGGGGAGGATCAGGATCCTCAGGATGCACAAAATGTATTTCTAAATCCTTAAAAGTGACTAGGGTGGAATGTTGGAGGGCTCAAACAAAGGCTGTAAGGGGTTGAGGATATTTGGTTTGAACCTCTATGGATTGTATAATCTCTATTAGTGTTTGATGATGAGGTGGTGAGGTATTGATTAATTCATAGAAGCTCATTTTCACTAGAGTTTGGTGAAGTTGTTTCAACACTACACACTAAATAGATTCGTAAGTGGAGGCACCTAAGATGGATACTTTGGGTTTAGGTAATGGTGAAGGTGTTTGGGTTATATTAGAAGGTTGGGAGGTTGAAGGGTATGTCCATGGTATAGACACTTTAGATTTTCCCTTGTCTTTCTATTGGGCCTAGGATCAGGTGACCATATGAATGGTGTGGATAAGAGGAAGTATTGGTTTAGATTGTTGCTTCGATTTCTTCTCAGTCTTGTGTGAGAGTAGGGGAATAGGTAAGTGTTGGGTAGTTTGGATTGGTGTTTGATTAGGTTTAAGATTCAAAGGAGGTTCATCCAATAATAGATCATACTCATCCAAAAGGTTATGGACCAATGTTTGGGGAGATTTATAGATCTTCATATCATGTCCTGGTCTCCTATGGTATAGGCAAATCAAATAGTCATTGCACCATGCTAGTTTAAGATGTGAAGGGTTGAAAGGTTTGATGGGTGGTAAGGTCAAATAAGAGGTTTGAAACAACATTTGTATGATGGTCAAATAATATTTGACCAAAGGTGTTGAGGGTACTGGGTTTTTGGTTTGAAGAGTGGGAGCCTTCTTGGGAATAGGCATTACCATGGAAGTTGTGAGATGGTTTTTGTGGATGGTTTCATTTGGGATTTTTTGGTTATGGTTGGTTTGGAGGTGGAAGATTTAGAGGTAGAGGGTGAATTTTTGGTGATAGGAAGAAAGGTAGAGGTAGTTAACTTAGTCAAGAATGATGGGGATTTTGTTGTTTTGGTGGAGGTAGGTGTACGTAGAATAAAAGGAAAAGGTTTTCTATAGGATGAATAGGTAATGGGGATAATAGATGGATGGGGTCCTAAAATTGAAGGTAAAATAGAAGGGGGTAGTATGGGTCTAGTTATATATGGTTTGGGTGATTCCACTTTTTTGATAGGTTTAATCAAAGGTTTCTTTGGTGGACTTGAGGGAGTTACGTCCAACTTAAAAGATGGATGAGCCAAGCTAGGGGTGGGAAGTATTCCTAGATTATTGATGGGTTTGGTCAAAGAGGTGTAGGGTGATTTAGAAATTTTATATTGAGGTGGTTTGGATAGTTCTCCTATGGTTTTAGAGGAAGAAGTATCTAAATATGGGGTTGAGGTAATGATGGGTTTTAGGGTAGATGTAAGTGAGGTTAAAGGTTCTTGTTTGTTTTGGTAAGGTAGCCCAAGATGGTTCCAAAAGGTGGCCCTATCTAGATTGGGTTGAGAAGTAAACTCTAGATTTTGGACTAATTTAGAAAAAAGTTTATAGATGGGTTTGATTCTTTGGTTATTGGTTTCAAATATTAAACCCATAGGTTGAGGTGAGGGAACCATTTCTTCACCATTGTATTAGGTGGAAGGTTTGATGGTTGAGGAAGATGGTGTTTCTAGGGAAAGAATAGAGGAGATGATATTTTCCTTTAGAATGGTTTCCAAAGAAGGAGTTGTTGGTTCTATGGTAGGTAAGGAGGGTATGGTTTGTTCAAATGTAATAAGGGGGTGGTTTCTTCCCTTGTTTGGATGTCCAAATGAAAGATTAGTGATTCCACCACTTCCAAAAGTGGATTGTAGGAAGTAGTTGATGTAATGGTTGTCTCCTCTTGTATTTCTATCAAAGGAGAGGTGGGTAAATCAATGGTATCTTCAATTAAAAGAGAGGAGGTTTCCTCCTTTATTTGGATGTCCAAAGGAGTAAAAGAATATTCTACCACTTCAATAAGTGGGGTGGGAGAAGAGGTAGTTGAGGTAATGGTTTCCTATACAATAGGTTCAATGGTAACAACATTAACCATATGTACCTCATGAGTGTGAGATGATTTTGGTTGGCTATTATCATGGTTGGTGGAAGGTGCATGGTTAGGAAAAGGATTCTAAATATGTCTAATGATTAGTTTAGAGGTGCATTGGGATTATCTAATGCAATTTAACCTTTGTCAATCATGTTTTGAATAATAGATTTAAAGGTATTTCACCTACTCACATCATGTCCAATGATGTGATGGAAGGCACATAGATAATTTTCATTGTATCATCCAGGTACAAGGTGAGAATCATCAAATTATTGGGCTGGTTTGATAGGTGAAAGTTGGACGAGGTTCTTTAAGTAGTTTATTCAAAATTGATGCATATGATTCCCCTATGGGAGTATCTTGTTTTGGAGTTTTTTGGTTTTGGTTGCAAGTTTGTTGGTTTGATAGGTTGGAAGAATTGGTTTGATTTGGCTGGTTGATAATTGGAGGTGGAGTGGATTCTAAGATAACTGTGTTTGCGGTTACCTTTGTCTTGGTGTTGGGATGGTTGGGTGGATTGGTGGTTTTCGTTGAGAAAGGGTCATTGGATTTAAAGCTATAATTTTTGTTTCTTAGTTTTAATTTCCCTTCATTAATGGCTTTAATTTCCAATTTGTGTGCCATGGTAAATGCCTCATCAAAGGTTCTAAAAGTTTGAACTTGAAGAGTTGGAGAAATATGTTTGGCACAACCTTGAGAAAAGAGTTTAATCAGTTCGGGTTGGGGTAATGAAAAATAAAGTTGGTTAATGAGACCTCTCCATCTAGCTATGAAATCAACAATCGATTCATCATCAAATTGCCTAATGGAGTAAAGGTCAGTAATGGAAACCTTTTTGGATATATTAACTAAAAAGTGATCTTAAAAGGTTTGGGCTAGTTGAGAGAAAGAGAATATAGAGTGCTTGGTAAGAGCACTATACCAATCTAAGGCTATTCCAGATAAGGACATGGGGAAGGTATAAAGGAGAAGAGCATTGCCATATGTAATCAAATAACAAGAATGGTGGAATGATCTCATATTTTGTTGAGGGTCCTCTTTGCCTTAGAACTTGGAAAACTTAGGTAGTTAGCATTGAGGAGGATAAGGTCAGATAGGAACAAATGGATGAATGGGTTCATTACAGTTTTGATCATAAGATAGAAGGTTATGAGCTCCAAAAATAGATGATTCAAGATTGGACATTTTATCCATTAAAATCTTAACTAAATCTGTTTGAGGTTCAGGATATCCATTGTTCGG
Organism: Torreya grandis; assembly: GCA_037957365.1. Lineage (NCBI taxonomy): Eukaryota > Viridiplantae > Streptophyta > Pinopsida > Cupressales > Taxaceae > Torreya > Torreya grandis. The sequence continues at coordinate 1,100,816 of JARHVA010001151.1, read as the reverse complement.
TAGTAGGTTCGATTGAGGTTGGGTGGTTGTAATGTATGGATAAGAGGTGGGAGGTTGAGAAGGTACCACATATTGGAATGTGGCCATGGAAGGTTAGGATGATGCCTCGTATTGGTATGTGGGCACAAAAGGTTGGGTATAAGGTGGTACACATCTTTATGGATTAGGAACATATTGGTAAGATGTCATGGGTGTTTGTTGAGGGATGGACATGGATTAGTTTGGATGTATGGTTGAAGTGGTAGGTTGAGGTTTGGTAGTAACTCTAGTGCTAATAGGTGGGAGGGTAAGAGGTATGGAAAGTACCAAATTTTGAAGAGGGGTAGAGATGGGTTGGTTGGTGGTAGTAAGATGAATGGTGGAAATAGGGGGAAAATATATCCTTATGGTAGGTGGGGTATAGGTAAAAATAGGTATGGTTTTCCCTACATTAGAGGTGCTGGTTGGTATAGGTGGGGTTTGGTTATAGGCTGGAATGTTGGATTGGGTTTCAGTGATGGTAGTGGATGGGATATTGGTAGAAGAAGAGGCTTGGGTAATCAAAGGTTGGTTGGAGGTAACACCAACCATAAGAGGATGAGTCATGCCAAAGGGTGGATATGTGGGAGGAATAAAAGCAACATGGGTGTGGTGGGATAAAGTATTAAAGTAATGTAAAAAGGATACAGGGTTGTTATCAAAGAATGTGGCAAAATATGCATCACCCTCAACAACTATCTATGGCATGGTAAGAGGGGGAGAATGAGGAAGAAAAACCTTAGCATCTGAAGTATACTCCATAGAGGATTAGGAGGATGAGGAAGGTGGTCCTTGGTTGCTTTGATTTCTCAACTATTGTCTAGTAAAGACTATGTGATAAACATAAAAAAGAAATGACTAAAACTCACATCTTAAACAAAAATCAAGCAAAAGAAAAGTATTCAAAGCAATCAAAACATACACTAATAGTGCATTTAAACTTAGGATTCTTTTTAGATCGATTTTGGTTTATGCCTTAGAAAGTGTGAAGAATAAAATTGGATTGTAGATTAGGTACTAAAGAGGAAATCTATGGTTAGTTTTAAGTTGTGTTTAGGTGCTCAAGAGAGAAATATGTATTGATCTTCAGTACGTGGTTTGGTATTGGGGCCTACCCCCTCACTTCACACACTGTAGCGATAAGGGTGTTGGGTACTTAGCCAAGATATACTAAATTTTAGAGTTTATACTCAACCAGAGAGCTATGTTGGTTCTCCCCTTGGTAATGACATCCAAGTGGGATTGCCAAGAAAGGGTAAGGTTGACCGCTAGGTGATGAAATCTTAGTCAGACCTTGTCTCAAGTTTGTTTTGATGTGTTGATTGATTTTGTGGTTTGGATAAGTGTGTGATAACAAAATTGAAAACTATGATTAATTACTTTGATTTTAAGTTACTAAATGAACTAAAGCAAGAAAGCAATCAATGAAATGTAATGGGTTTATTTTATGCCAAAAGAAATTTCAGATTTCATTCAATGAGTATAGATTAAAGGAAGAAAGAAAGGGGCACATAAATGGTTCTAAGGTCCCACCAGGTGTGCCAAAATGTTTCTCTTAATTTCCCCTTATTTATTAATTTTGGAAGAAGATAATAAACTAGTAATAAGGGTGAGGTAGAAATACCTAGTTGGTGATGTGCATGTAATCCAGATGAAGATGGAAAACTCTTTGGCTAGGAAGGAATAACCTAAAAATAAGAACACACTAACAAAAGGGATCGTTAGCAAGATAGTTAAGTGGAATTTTTAGTGTGAGCTAGATCCAAGAAGCATACATTTTTTAAGAGGCTATCAATCCACTGTTGATAATAATAAAGTTGGAAATGATAAAGTAAAGTACTTTTATAAGATAAATGAAATGCAATACAAGAATAAAGTAGAATGCTTATTAAATAAAATGACTATATCTAGCAAAAGTGGGTCAATACTCCTGCTAAAGTGGGTGAAGTCAGGTTTAGAAAATTAGAAAAGGGTCTATGGATAGGTAGGAACATAGAAAGTTAGGTTTGATTGGGGGTAAGGGGCTGAAAATAACTTGATATTATTTTATACCACAGTGACCATTGGTAGTTGGGTGAACCATCAATGGTTAAGCTAACCATCAGTGGTTGGGTAACCATCGACGGTTAGGGGTGACCATTGGTGGTTATGTTAATTGTCGATGGTTGCTTATGGGTTTCTAAAGGTGATCAAAAAAGAGTTATAGAGTAGGTAAATGAGTAGACGAAGGTTCTGTAAAAGATTTGGTGGAGAGGAAATAAGGTGCAAACAAGTCTGATCAGGTCAAGGAGGTTAGAAATCTGAAATAACAATGCTAAAGTATTGATATACCTGTAAATTTCTAGTTGGTTGATGATTCAAGGCTAAAATAATTTTTCTAGAATAATGATACTTTGGCCTCAAAAGCAAATTTGGTAGAGGTTCAGGTCTCTTTTAATGATGTTTAGTTATTGAAGGAAGAATGGATACTGAAAGAATTAAATACCTATGTGTAATAAGTTTTGATAGCTTGAACTTGGATCCTTTTCACCTCACACTCTCTTCCTTTTATAGGAAAATAGATATGGAGGATGGAAGGTTCCCTAGAGGATGAGGTTGCTGATCATAATGCTTGGAAGTTTGTTAGCATCGCATAAGGCAAATATATTAAATGGGGCCTTGTTATCTCACACACAACTAGTGATATGTTAAGAAGGTGAAGAGGTGAGGACTTGACCGTCGATGGCTAGGCTAACCATCGATGGTTGTGCTGACTGTCGATGGTTGAGTGTCGAAGGTAAATTGGTCAAGGTGGGGGTTGAAAGGTTTGGTTAAATGTTAAGTTAGTATGTTGATGAGTTAGCTAACTAGGTGGTCAATTAAACTCAAGGTCCAATAGGGGTCCTAAGGCATTTCAACAACTAGAACTATCATGTATAGTTTTCTAGTGTCTATAAGAATTGGTAGAAGATCACTCTAGGTTCTATCTTCATCTTCTTCTTCATTTCTAAATAGATGTTTCCTCTCTCTACCCATTACATTTACTCCTTAAATTTCAACATATATGTGAGATATACAATTTTCTACATAAAGATTAAATTACATCTCACCTTTGGGATAATTTATTGGTGTGATGTCATTCTTTTGTGATCTCTCTATCTAAAAGCACTGCATATCAAAAATATTTATCAAAAAAATACACAACCAAAAGGTAGTACACTGGTGATTTAATCTCAATCGTTATTCATTGAGGCCATACCTAGTATGAAATTTATGACCAAAGTTTGTCAATAGGAAATGAACCTTGAATTTTCTCCATAGGGGTTACTGCAAAAGTTTAGTAAGTCTAAACAATCTCACTACATCTAAATGTTTTGTCTCACTCTTAATATTAATGAAAGAGATACTTATACAAAATAAGAGCCCTTATTTCCTCAAAGTTTCTAGAAAGCCCCATCTAAAAATTATCTTGATTGAAGCATTAGGTAGCACCACCAAAATCATCAGTCACCATTGCCACTACTTACACAACATGACCAAATTCATCCATCTTTGTCATGCTCACATGAAACCATCCATTGGAGAAGATAAATCCTTAAATATTAAATACAAAAGAAAACATCCCATGGAAAGTAAATTAAAATGAATTTGTGGGAAAAATTGAAACATGGGATGGTTAAGATTATGAATACATATTTCACAATAAATAGCTGTCTAACTTGATCAGGTCAACTTTCCCAGCATATGCTAGATTAAGAGTTCTTGCCAATAGAATATGAACATCCTTAAAATCATAACTCATCTTTTGATCTATTCCTTTTTTTTTTTTTTCAGCCAAAGATCTATGTAAAGGGATTGAACCTGTGACCTATTGAGGCAAAAATTCTGAATAACTCCAACATCAACATAGGCTGCATGGTAGTACTAACAATGGCCATAATATACCTCCAGTGTGTTCATGTGAAGGGAATTCTTTATATATGACATAATTGGAAATAAATGATGTGTGTAAAGTAGTGAGAGAAAATTGATAGTGATTGGCCACCACCTATAAATTGAAATAAGTCCACACATCTGCTATTAAGATGGTTATTTTATTATGCTCGCCTTCCCTATCATTTATGTCTTGAATAAATTTGTGAATGACAAAAGTTTCCATGCTATTTTATTCCCTTTCAACAACAATTAAAATGTAAACTACCCTAAGATACAATATAGGGATGGGCTCTTTGAAATCCAAACTATTTACTTAGGTATGATTCTGTGCAAGAATGGGCTTGTTTAATGTCCAAAATATGGTCTTCCATGCATGTTGTGTGTATGAATTATGCGGACTAAGATATAATAACTAAATTTTAAATGTCCAAATTTTGGTTCCCATTAATAATTTTTTTGGAATTTAATTATCACTGATCTGTTTGACTGTCTCAAGTACCAGATGACCCTCTAAAAAGCTCTATAATGATCCCTTACATGGTAATCAAAACTTTAACTCAATACTGATTTGTCACAAGTTAAAAATATAGAATTAATAAGTAAACATGCTAAACTATCTATTGGTATAATTTTTAAGTGTTGACATGGTATAATTTAAATGTCATGTAAGTACAAAGTTAGAATGCATGTCAACTAGCTCATCTCTTTTATCATGAATTTGGAATGTTGGAAACTATTCACAAGGTTAAAAACCATTTATAAAACACTTAAAACAAACCTTTATGTAAAAAGGGAAATTCACGAATTTAAATGGGGAAACAACATTTAAAATATTGACTTATCTTTTGAAGGAACACATGGAGAGATAAGGGGAAGTTTGAAGTTGAAAGGTGGATTTTTTGAAAATTTATTTTCATGCATGCAGTATTTAAAGTCAATGTTATAAAATAATGGTTTTGAGGTGAGAATTTACAATGCAAAATGATTATAAATGTTTTGAGATGTAAAATGACCATAAAAGTTCCTGAGATATAAAATAACCATTAAAATTATAGAATATACAAAATAGACTTTAAAAAATTTTGGATATGTAAAATGGACTTATGAATCTTGATTTTTTTTAATAAATGCTTTTTAACTTATAATATGACCATTTGAAGTCGAAAAACATTTTGAGAAACTATTCCATTAATTCTCAAGGATTTAAATTGCAATGTAGTGATTTTTCCATTAAGTAAGCTAACAATCGTAATTTCTCCATCACACTTCTTACCAACTTATTTCTTATATACAAATTTTAGATTAAATCCTATACCTCCTCAATATTTCCAAGTCTCCTTTTTTTGCCTTATATGATTCATTTGATATGAGGCCCATTCCATGTGCAAAAGGCACTTGTGCTTTATCAAATGTATCATCTATCATCCCATTTACAACCAAATAGCGCTTAACCTTCAAGGTTGGTTTCACACCAACTTCAATGCCATCTACTATTTTCACCTTATTGTTTGGCATTGCATAACATCTCAATCCATGATTATCCTCAATCACCATGCTATCCTCCAAAATACATTATGACTCATCAATTGTGTATTTCTTAGAGATAAATAGAGCCAACACATTATTATTAGGCATGGATCACTACCTCAATATTATATAATATAATTGAATTCACTCTAACTCACTTTGTGATTGTGTAATGGAACTTAGTTCAGAACAAGAGTGAATTTTGTGAACATGATTGGACATAGTTTATGCACTTCCATTCACCTTTTCTCTCTCAGAATAAAATGTCCAGTTTCCATATTGTTTCTTGCAATTAGGTATTCATCTTTAAGGTGCTTCATATGTAGCATGATATCATCCATGACTTATCTTCTTTGATCTTTCTTCCTACATGACAAAACATAAGTACCAAAAAATTAATGGACCATGTTTAGCATATTGTTTTTTAGAATAAAAATTAACATATAAGTGCTTGTATCTAGAATATATGAAATAATGTAATCTACAAGGGAACATCAGAATTATGCATCTTATAGTCACTTCCCAAGTTTTATTCCTCTTGACTTGATTGTAAATTTCAAAGAACAAATAATTTTTTATAGGTCATCTTCCTTTGGATTGATAAGTACAAGCATTAGTGGCTTTGAATCATGTTTGAGAGAGTCTCTTAGAATATGATTGAGCTTGTTGTTCCTATAAATAATGTTGGCTTGTTTCTATGAAATTTATTGGTAACATCTCTGAGGGTAAGTAAGAACAATTTTATGGCTTTTTATTCCTCCATGGTTTGGATAGTAGTTTGAGTCTTGAGCAGACACTTGCTTCCTGCAAGATCAACCATCCATAACTTACTTGTATTAGTGATCCTATATTTGATTGTAAAGCAACTAATGAATGTATTGATCAATATTTAACATAAATCCTCCTAGTCATAGGATTACTTGGTCTAATGAATAGTCTCTTTATTTAGTTGTAATAACTTTAGATGTTGATGCATGGTGAAACATGATAGAATCTTCTCCAGAGGATCCCTTGGTGTCATTATCATTAGCAATCATTGAAGAAAATTTATTAATGTGAACCAAGGCTTGTCCTTTAGGATATAGACTAAGTGTATATTCTATAAATTTTTATCATTTATATCTTTGAAACACCTCTAATTACCTGTTATAGTGTAATTGGGGGTGTTGTCACAAAATATAAAATTTAACAACTGGCTCCAACTGTGGGACTGCATTCCTTAGTTGAATGCAAGATAACTCTAGAATATTTGGTGACTGATGCCTTCACTTTTATATGAATTCTTGAAAATAATGTGGAACACACGTTTACACATCTTGATTTGACCAACTGATACCCAATTCACTTATCTCAATTATATGAGAAATGAACATTTGTTGCCAGGCCAAATTACTTATTTCATAATTTTTATGTATTTGCTTGTTTGATTGAAGAGTGTAACACAAATATTTTACTATAAATTTTGACATGTAAGGAATAAACCTTCACATCAACATTTTCATGATTGCAAATGCAATCATCTGAATACACTATCAAAAAGATGGCTTGGAGACTCACTTGGTTGAAAAACTTCAACTCTCATTTTTGCATGTTATTTTAGAATCTAAAAATGATTTGTATTATACAACTTGGCATATGATAGAAGATGTATAGCTCATTTGAGCTCAAATTAGGTGTCACAGGGAATACATATATGAACATTAAAAAATCAAATGATGAATGTATATTTGAATGCATTCAATACATTTATTGAAATCCAACACACACACACTAAAATAGAGGTAGGAAAAGGAAACAACCCAAAATAGGGAAAACATAACTATTTAAAAGGAGCAGAGAAAAATGAAAAGACTATACAAAATCATCAATAGGCTGGGATAAGTACCTACCATTTTAAACTAATGGATTTGAATTATGATATCTGAATGTATTCAATAATAGTGACCAAACAGGGGAAAAATATATGAACTTATGATAACAGTACATACAAATATGATAATGAATATGGAAAATAACGGGTGCACACACCCAAAAATAAAGGCAAGAAAAATAAACAAGCTAAAATAGTGAAATCATAACTATTTACAAGGATCATAGGAAAATGAAAAGATTATACAAAACCATTAATAGGATGGGATTTTGGAATAATGGATTTGACTTATGAGATATGAATATATTCAACAAAAGTGACCAAATAGGGGGAAAATAGATGAACTTATGATAATAATACAAACCAATATGATCATGAATGGACATATCAACATTGTCATCAGGATTTTAAATGGAATCATTGAAATTTCTCCAATCTCTTGTGATAATTCTTGATTAATACTAGACATTGTCAATATCTTCTTGAATGGCTTTGAATGCACTTATGTCAAATATATGATCTAAATCAAAGAGAAGTGTGTTGTATGTTTCTTCTTGAGCTGGACTAATGATATGAATATCTTTTGGAATGAAATGAGTGCATGCATTCTTTTCCAAATTACTTCTCATGGTAGAGACATTGATCATTGAATGAATCATTGTCATCATATTCGTTGATCTCTCCTACCTTGACAGTTTCCATTTCCCTTGAAATGAATATTGGGCACCATTATTTTTGCTTTGCCTTCACATATTCTTTTATTTCAACCTTGGCATAACTATGATCTCTAATTTTTTTAGGCTTGACTATTTTGGATTAAAATATTTTAGAGAACTCTTCCACAGTAAAACATGAACTAGAAATGCTAGGTAAATCTTCCTTTTTGACTACCAAGTCTTCCATTTTAATTCAAGAGGTATCTTATTATATATAGAAAACTAATTCCATGTTATCTTTTCCTTCATAACCAAAACATCACATTATTTCTTATTATTCTCTTTTGTTTGTTATTTAATTAGTTGTTCTTCTATAACTCATTTTATCCCAATATTGTGAGGTTTGAGCAATTTTTTGAAACATGCAAAACCATTTATTATTTACTAAGGGGGAAGCCAAATTCTTATTATTTTTTTGATCAATCACTTATTTTTCCAACTATTCACCTTCTTTCATGATTTTTAAATTGAAACAATCATATATGATAGGAAGCACTTTCTCTTTTTATTTATTGACATTTTAACATGCTTGATTAAGGATTTATTTACTAGAACATTGTTCTAAATTTTTAGAGCTCTTGATCATGTCAACTTCCATTGCTTCATCACCTCTTATGACAATTTTGGCTCAATTTGAAACTTTTTTCTTTAATATTCTAGACATAATAATGTCATCTTCAATGTCAAAAACTTATTATTGTGCAACTTCTATATGATTTAATTTGTTCCTCATCAAGATGAATTTGATCTCATCATGTAGAGAATAAACAAAGTTGATTATCAAGTCTTGGTTGATCTGCTTGAGGAATTCATCTGAAAAACTTGTTGAAACATGCTATGAACTCTCTCATATACTCATCTTATTTCTTTTAGATTTGGAAAAAATATGATAAAAATGCACACATGTCAATAGATGGTTTGAATTTATTCAAGAATTTATTTTTAAATGAGTCCTAATTCACAATGCATCCATCTTCTAGCTTCCATAATCACTCAACAACAAGTCCAGTGAGAGTTTCAATAAAAAAGTCTCACAATGACATCTTCATGCATAAATCCCAAGATACTATAGGACATCATGAAAACAATGGTATGGTTATCCACATCTTGATAAATTTCTCCTAAAAACTTTGTGAATCTCCTTCTTTAGCATGAAGTTAATTCAATGTATTTAGGAAAAGCTAATGGACCAAAATATTTCTCCCATAGGACACAAAGAACATTGGGTTTTGGGTGAATCAACGTAATTTATTCTTTCAAAAAAATGTAGGAACTAGGTAATTCATCTCAATGGAGTCTCCAACCTCATTTCCAGGGGAGGTTCCTTGAAATGCTTGAAAATCATGTGCATAAAGCACCTTGATCCCCAATAGAGTTGCCAAAAATCATTGACTAAAAAAATTGTAAAGGGGACAAAATGTAGAATTTCAGTCAATAGCATAAGGACAAAGTCCCTTTCCTATTATCAAGTGGATATAATTTTATTAAAAATAGAAAGGGATGCAGAAAATAAAGTTATTTACAACTATTCATAAAAAAAAATTTTTTATGGGGGTTGTACTTTTTACTAAAAAGTATGAAAATGCTACAGAAAAGGAAATGTAAAGAAAGGATAACGAAGGTATGAAAAGGAGAAAATAAGGGAGGATGGGATAAATCTATCCAGTTAAACACAAAATATTGCTATAATAATTTTAAGGGAAAAAAAATGATAATTCTAGGTAGCTAAACACAGAAACTCATTAGAAAATCTAAGAATTAAGATTTTAACATAGGAAACCTTTATCATGAAAATGAAATAGGAAAGACATATTTTGAACATATGAAAAAAATAAATATACCAATAATATTGGATAACATTAAAAAATTAATATATATAATAACATCATATTTCTTAATAAAAAATAGATACAAATCTATTTTCAATCTCACAAAGATTTCACAATGGCAAAAATCCTAATGTAGATTCAAGAGAATTTCTACACTAAAAATATTTTCATTATTTGGCTATCTAACAATAGTAATTTAGAAAATTGAAAGAGGAATAATCAAAATAGGTTGACATACTCATGCACATCACTCATCCTAAAAAATTCCTGACACAAAATCTTATAAATTATTTCTATATTAATCATTCGTGGCATTGTACATATAGAATCCTTCCTTCCATCTTACCAAAAGTTCCCATAATGTCAAAAACCCCTTTGAATGAGATCAAAACTCTTATTTATAACTTACAATAGGTGTAACCACCTTGAAACTATATGTAACCACCTATAACCACCTTTATAACCAAATGTTTGTTAAAAAACTTCTATTTTATAGTTACTTTATCTTTTATAACTTAAAAATGTAAATATGACCTTTTTAAGTGGTCATAAAAGTGAAACATAGAAATAGAAACTTGGAAAGATATAAAGTGACTTTTGGTGGTTATTGAGAAAAAGACAAGTCTTTTTGCTGAGTATGACCCTATTTCATTACTGTAATATTTTTTTATTCTTCTTTGCATGATGATTTGAGCGTACATAGTCTGAAAAAATTTCACAATTATTTATTAACTAGTATGAAGCATGCATTTACACATTCTGACTTGGTTAATTGATAACTAATTTTCCACTCTCAATCATATGAAAAATGGACATACACCATTGGTCCAGATCATTTAATCTAATTACTTTAGATGACTATCTGCTTGCTTGATATAATTCATGAGAAGATTTACCTATCCATCTAATGATTTTAAGACACCTTATTCAATTCAATATTTCAACATTTTCTCTTTTTATGCATATAATAGTTATCTTGAATCTATGAGAGGATTATGAAGAGGAACTTGATACCACATTTTAAAGAACTGTGAATCTGAATGTCTCAAATTGATGAATATGATATTGTGAACATCAATAGATTGCATGATTCTCTTGATTGTAATGCTTCTTGTATGTGAAGTGTTTGCTTGAGAGTTTTCAAATGGTTGTGAGATTGAAAAATCAATTTTTCTTGTAATAACAAGCCTCAAGAGATGACACAACACAAACAAGGATTAAAAATAATGTAATGGATAATTTGATACCTATTTATATTACCAAGAGCATCAAAAACCCTTTAGAATAGTGTGAAATTCTTAAGTTTTATCTGAGCATGCATGCGATGAGATATCACCTAGTATGATTATAAAGAAAATATTTTGTATGTACATGGGATGAATTGAGCTACATATATGCTTTCAAGACCTGTTATGTGATTTACAACCTATTATGCCTATTTTCTACACCCCCTCAATTTTTTCATAAATTTAATACTTACTACCATAGAGATGACCTTGTCATAAAACCTAAAACTGTGTTGGGGACCCTATTGATTGATAGTATTTTAGAGGCATTTTTTATTATGAAAAAATAATGATTGGTTGATTAATTTATATTTATGTTTTTAAATGTTTTCAAAAAGCATGGTGGATTAATGAATAAAATATGCATATATATATTTCTTAATGAGATCAGTCATTTTGATTTAAGTGTAATTTAGTTTTGAAACAATTTTCATTGGGAGATACACTTTCAGTCTAGATAGATTTATAAAGGTTCTTTATTTTTCATTGATAATATGATTTGATTAATGGTGCAAAATAGAATATGGTGATCTGAACTTTTGAAAAACATTGCATCAAAAATTAATGCATTAAAAATATATTCTGAAGGTATAAATTAGATTTATAGCTCAGTTTCTTTCATTATTGATGATATGATGAACATCTAAAGCTCTGATAGGCTTGAGTTGGTTAATGTTATTGTCATTCTATTTGTTTAGCTCACAATATTATTCATTTGATTCTTCAACTTGATTTCCAATACATGGTTGAAGATCATTGTTATTTTATTTCATAAACTCTAAAATCTAATTGACATCCTAAATCTTGGTCATTATCAATTTCAAAATTCTAGCTATTATAAATTCTGATGTTTAAAGGGCATATGTTGTTTCCTAGATCATAGAGATTCATGTGGTGAAAAGGGTTGGATCTTAGATTTGTTTCATGAAATAAGTTTAATGGCATGTGAGTTTCTTAAAATACTTACGTGCATTCTCAAAAATATTAACATGGTTTAAATTAAGACATTTGAAATGACTTAAAAGGAGACCTAAGGAATCATGATGCTAGGATATTGACATTTGTTGAGATTATAACTTCATTGAGAAATATGTTTATTTGGATTAAGTATAGGTAATAGTTTAAAATGGGCTTATTATAATGGATCATGACACTATGTGAATTGGCAAATTCTATCATGTTGATTTAGCTAACATGTACACCAAGGCAATGTGACCTGGCATAAGTATTAAATATGAATGTATGGTTTATATGGTTTTGAAGCTTCAATATTCACATGAAGATTTGGTGGTATGAAGATTTAATGTGAAGTGATCACACCTAAAATGATGGAAGTTAGTGAATGATTTGGTATGAAGGGATAGCCATCACTAAGTTGAACTGTGTTGATAAATGAATTAGTGGGATCATTTAGTACACTATTAGTAAATACATGCCAATGCAAAATGAACATGTCACCTGGTTAGTTATGAAGGTGAGTTGGTTGATATAACTTATGAATTTCTTGATTTTTGTTCATTTTTCACAAGCCCATCCATGGAAGCGAATATCTGGCCAATTGATTCTTGAGTTGCAGGGAGAGATTTTGAGCAAAATATATTTAATATAAATCTTAGGGTGCATATCCAGGTATGTTTCAAATAATTTCAAGAGTTTTGGAAAGGTTTTGTGGTTCTTTTGGAAAATTGATAGTAATATGAAAGGATTAATTCTTTATTTTCATGAATGAATTATTCTAGGTATACATGAACATTATTCAAAGTTCTCAGTATTTTTGGTATGGCTTTCTATGTCAATATATGAACTATGATTTGAAGTATGTGAGTTTAACCACATGCAAACTATTTGAGGAGATATGGTAGTCATTTTGAAAAGTTTTTGAGAATATATTGATGGGTTGTGTATGACTGTAAGGATATAGGGATTTAATTGATGGTTTATATGCATTCAATAGAGTTTTGTCTATTTAGTAAGAGTAATGCTATTTCTCAGTTATTTTTGTGATATAGAATCAAAAAAAATTTGAGTGTTCATATTTTAGAGAAATGGATGATTTTTAGTCTTGGAAATCTTTATGAACTTCTATCTCGAATTATTTTTAGGTTTTGAAGAATATATGATTGTTTTTGAAAAAGATGTATGACTTTTAGATTGTTTTTGAAACTATTGGACAATGTGATAGTCATAAACGCATATATTTCCATCTTGTCAAATGAAGTCACAATTAATTTGGAAATAAGTTAATGGGTTCTCTTAGTATCCATGAATTTATTGATTTGATGATTCTTTCAGTCTTTAGAGTTGGCTCTTTTTTTTTTTTGGGGGTTTTTCATTTCATGGGTCAAAAATATTCTTCAACATGAATGGTTGTTATTGAATAGTTAGGGTTTTTAAATAAGTCAAAGATTTAAACATTGTTTCAATACCCTAATCTAGAAAATAGAAGATATGTTCCTTTTAAAGGGTTTCATATCATTTTTTGACGCTGTGTTGTTCAAATATATTCTTAAGGGACTCACTCGGGACAATTAGAATGATATATTTGAAGCATTTATGTGAATAACTGGATGAACCTTGAAAATTCATTAATGAATCCTATTCATATCAGATAATTTTGAAAAATAATAATGCATGCTTAGGTTTCTGTCAAAGAAGTTTTGTTCATTTAAAAACTTTCATATGTTGATTTATAGGAAAAGTTTAAAATAAACTCAATTGGATATTTTATGAAAGTATATCAAAAGATTTATAAATAGATCTGTTCATATAATGTATTTATAATAGTTGAAATCTCAAAAGAGGATTTACAAGCATAAAATTAATTGTAGCAGTATTTTGGACATAAGGTGGTATGACAATTGTACTTGTACATTTAAAGTTAATGATGTTTGTATGTGTATTTTACAAGTATCAAAAAATTTAGAACTTTAAGAATTGATTTTAGTATGGTTATCTATGGCAAAATTGAAATATAGGATTCATCTTAGAAAAATCTAAGTTTTAATTTTAGTACAAATAGTTTTTTGGGTTGACAATTTTGGAACTTGAAATCTTTGTGTGAAATACGAATGACATCAATTGGATAACTAGACACACTATATACTATAGTTTGTCATGATATATAAGACATTATCAAAATTGTATAGTTATTTGTTAGTTTAAAGTTGCAAGGCTGATTTAAAGTTTTAGATAAGATGATATTTTTGTTATTATTTCATCTCAATATTGAGGTTTTAGGTTTTTTTTTGAAAATGAATGTTGAGCTTAAGGTTATTTGATACTTTTCATTTTGAAAATTACATCAAAATATTTTATTGAGATAAAAAAATAGATTTTAGATATAATTTGATTTTGTTACTTAGAAAATATTTGTTGGGATTTGGTATCTTCATTTGAAATAGATCAGTTTTAGAGAAATTGGAAAGATGATTAGGCCAGTTAGATTATATTGATATAAAGCTCAGTCATTTTCAATAAAAAAAAATGAGCTATTATTGAACAGATTCTTGGTTTGAATTTTGAGTTTCATTGAAGTGTTCAATACATATTTTGATATAGTTAAATAAGTTTAGATTATGATGAGGTTCATCTTAGTTGGTATTCAATAGACATAGTATTCAGTTTTACTTCTTTTGAACAATTTATTTATTCTCAATGTTTAAATTTATTTTATTTCAAATTTGTTCATAATGTCTGAGTGGGACCAATCGGGTTTAGCAAGAAGTAATGATGATAGGAGATGGGAGTAGAATTCAAATAGTAATGTTAATTAGCATAATCCTAACATAGGCTTTCATAGATGTGGTTTTCGTGCAAAGAATTTTGGTCCTAAGTTCCATAAGGGAACAAGAATGTCTATACACTTTGATGCTTCAAACTCTAATTTTTGAGACATTCTAAGTAATTTGCATACTAATCTAGACAATAAGGGTTATAGAGGTAACATGAGTTTCTTTGGCCATAGGTTTGGAGCCTGAACCCCTTCTCAAAGAAGCTCATCCTATAATTTAGACAATAATCCACAATATTTATCACTCTAGCTTCCTAATGTTAATAGAATTGAGCCTGTTATTGATCCTTTGCCTATAAATCAAGCCACTCTATTAGAATTTAAGACTGTCCATGTTAAATATTTTAGGAACATGTTCATTCCTTCTAATGCACCTTATCCTTCCCATAGAGAACTTGTCATGAAATATAAGAGGTTGAATCTAGCTGCTGCCCATAATGAGCCCATTTTGAGGTTTGAAAGATTGAATTTGGGAGTTCAAAGTTATGATGGTAGAAAGAAAATAATTGATATTCCACTTTCTACTACAAAAAATAGGATTGTAGATAAGAAAACTGAAAGTCAACATGAGCCAGATACACCAAGAGAGGTTAGGATGTTGAAGAAAATCAAATTGAAGATTAATGATAGTGTAATTGATTTAGAAATAAGATTGGTGTCATTTCTTGCTATAGAGATGAAATATAATGTTTATTTTTATGAACAAGATAAACACGTAATTGAGATGTTGTCAGATTCAGATGATTATTGATCATCTAAGGGATAGACTTTTGTTTATGTTAAAGTTTTCATGACAGAACTTGATATTTTAGTTTGATACTTTAATTTTAGAATTTGATATGTTTTTATAAATTTTGGAAAATGTAATTGGAATTTGACATAATATATATGCTTAAGCTATTTTAATATGCATTATGGATTAATATAAATATGATTTATTGATATTTGAGTTATTTATTTTATGATTAAATATGTATTCTATTATATTATTAATTAATATAGATCCCCACCTGTTAATATTAGTACCCATAGTCCATATTTAAATAAACATGCTCAATTAAGACTAAGTCTTAATTAAACCTATTCTTAATGAATAGTTGTTATAATTAATTAACTTTTAAAAGTCAATTAGTTAACATAAACTAATAAATAGCTAAAGTTAGTTATAATTTATTTGCAACTAAGTTTGAAGGTATAAGAAGATATAAAGGACTCATTTGAAGACATAAGATTAATAGTGATTGAGCACTTAAACATATTTTAAAGTCAATAATTTATTTTTTCTTTTTATGTGGATCCTTTGAAATAGTTCAAATTTTGTAGATAGACTTAATGGTACTTTATCTGATGATTGAGTAATTGATTATGCAACATAGGTGTATCTATCTTTATTTATCATTTAGTACTGATTATCTAAAGATTGATAAGTTTAACATCTTTTGGTGGTTGCTATTTGTAGTTCTATGTTTAGATTCTAAGTATTCAACCTGAATAATAATGAACATTTCAATATTTTATGACACTTCATTGATTTATTTTGATTGTAAAGTTGTCATTCAAATTTTTGTAAAAGAAGAATGTTGATTTTTTTAATAAAATTATCATTTTCTATTAAAATGACTCTCCTTTGAGACTCGCATGCTTTATTATAATTTATTTGACTCTAACTTTAATATAATTTGATCTTTAGTTTTCTTCTAAATATAATTTAATCTCTATTTTTAGTTATGTTTTTAACTTTAGTTTTAGTTAAGTTCATTCATGTTTATTTGTTTATTAGTTCTTAGCTTCTTCCTTGTATTTTATTTATTTTTCATTAACTATAGATCTTTCATTAATCAATCTTATTTTAGATACTTTTTTGTAGTGCTTTATCTTAAATCTCTTTTAATTCTTAATTTGATAGTTTTCCAATTAACAATCTTCTCTATTTTCTTTAAGTTAGACATTTGATAGTTCTTCATAGCTTAACACTTGTTTAATTACTTTTATTTATTTTTAGTCTTAATCTTAATAGATTTCTAAAATTTATTCAAGTCTTTAGATTAGTAGTGTTTTATTTAGTTTAGATTTAGTTTAATATTTGCTTCATAGTTATTAGATTTATTTCTATTTTAGTTTATTTAATTTTTTTAATCTTTCTTTTTATTCTTTTATGTTGTCTTGAGTTTTTTTTCTTAACTAGATTAGTTAGTTTGCTTAATTACATTTAGTTTCTTTATTAGTTTGTTTTTTTTCCTTTTCTTAGAGTTTGGTTGTTTCTTTTTCTTAGTTTATTTTTTAATTATTTTTAGTCTCACTCTCTTATTTACACGATTGAATATTTTCTCTTATCTTCAATTTGTCTATTTTTACTTTTGATTTTATTTGTAATAAACTTGGAAAAAATTATACAAAAAAATAAGATATTATTAAATATATGAATATTTATTGAATTATATTTCTATTTTCAGTTACTATCTAATTCATAAGTTTTCTTTGTCAGATAGAATAAATTACAAATTTTTATCTTAACTTATTCATGATTTGATAAATAGATTTCTGATTGTTATAATAAAATAAGTTTTATTTGATAGCTTATTGATTATTTCTTAGAACTTATAAAAAAACCCCTCATATATTTAGGATCATAAATGAACCTTTAGAATCCCATGATTAAACTGGTATGATTCTAACTTGACCTTTGCGATAGGTGAAAGAGTTGATTCTTTGACAAAACAATTTCTATCATCAATAAATTTGGTGACTCTACTAAAGAAATCATTCAAAAATCTAATTTAATTTTAAATTTTATTTTTTTCTTGCTAGTGGTTCTTAGAGGTCAACAACCTCATATTATTCAAAACTGAGAATAGCTTTAAAAGATGATCAAGTTGATGTTGTTTTCAATCTAACACAGTACACATGGTATAATCATCTTGAAAATATTCACCAAGTTATTGAAGTCATAAATCAAGAAGAAGAGATAGTAGAATTTGAAATTGAGTGGTAGTCAAATCTTATACGTGAAATTCAATGTGATATTTTAAATTCAAATTAAAAAATTAAAAAAAATAAAGCAAGAGTTTTAGCTACTAATCCTAGACCTAGAACTCATTTTCTTTCTAATTCTTTTTTATTTGATGATTTTGATATACCTATTGAAATTTTTATTACAAATCTATAATTAAGTGCATCATGCTCAAAATAATCACTCTATTTAGATATAAACTACTAAAACTTCCAACAAGAGATCAATTAGTGGGAGAATAACTAATACTAGAGTGAAGACTAGAGGATCTGCTTCACAGACTACAAAATAATAGAGAATAAGGTGATCTCACTGAAGGTGAAGATAAAGCATAAACTCAAAAAAAACATCAAATAGCTATATCACCATATATTTTTATTAATCCAATTAATGTCAAAAATCATCCTAGTAATTTACTTTCTTTTAAGGGATTAAATATACCAAATGTTAGGTGTAAAACTTGATTGTCTTCCAAGATTAAAAATTAAAAATCTGATGTTATTTCAGTCAGATTTTAGATCCCATTCTTTTTATCTATGATTTCATGGGGGGTTGCAAGGGGGGGTACGAGTCCACGCGCCCCGATGGGGGTTCGGAGGCAACGCCCCTGAAGTTAAAAGTTTATTAAAATTTCCTTGTAAAATTATAATTTTGTAGTCAATCTAGGCCATTGATTATAGGTTTCTATATCTGATGGTAGAGGTTATGTTTAGGTATTTTTTCACCCTAAAAGTGAATTGAGATATGGATGATAAAAGAGAGAAATATTATACACAAAGAGGAGGTAGAGAAGGTAAAAAAATGTAACAAATTTTGTTACAAGATTTGTTTCTCCCTTGTATTATTGAAAATAATATATTAGACAAGTTTGGTGGATGTAGCTCATCTTAGGTGAACCACATTAAAACTAGTGTATCATATTTTATGGATGTTTATGATTATTTTCTGTATGTTTGATTGATTCGTTTCATTTTTTTTTGTATGCGATTTAGAGATAAATTTATATTTTATTTTATCCTAACACCAAAGTTTTTTAATGCTATTAGAGAATCTTAGAAATATCATTTGAAAGTTTTAGATTAGTTTGTACTACTCTTGGAATAACTAATGAAAAAAATTGTTTGAGATTTTTTACCCAAACATTAGAAGGAAAAGTTTATCAAGCATTTATTAGTCTATCTGTTAAAGTTATTGACAATTAGAGAGATGTAAAAGATTGGTTATAATTATTTTTTGGAAAAACTAAAGAAAATTTTGATGTTAATGATCTTTCGAATATTTCTCTAGATCTAGGTGAGACCATGTATCATTTCATTTTTGGATTCATTAAGTTGCATCAAAAGATTTTAGGTGATATTAGACCTTCAAAAAATTTGTCTAGACTTTATCTTTGCAATGTTTTACCTTTAAAATATAAAATAGTTTTAGTAGACAAGGATATTACATAATATGATGAAACTATAAGATTTTATATTTAATATGAAAAGAAATTTAAATGTATTGGTTTTAAATATATGTCTTATACAGGCTTAAATTCAAAAAAATTTAAAATAATACAAAGTCTAAGTAATGAGTTGGTTACTGTTAAAAGACATCTTAATGATAAATCTTCTTCCTCAAGTAGGAATAATAAATAATATAAAAATTATTAGATTACTTATTACTGTAATGTTTGTGAATTTGAGCGTAATCCAAACACATGTCAAGTTGTTCTTAAATTCAAGAAAAATATTCAAGGGAAAGATGAAATAACTAAAGATCTAACATATAATATAAACACTCTTGATGATCCCTTGAGAAATGAGAATGTTTATATTGTAAATTCTAGAAATAAGAATTATAATTTTGCTTAAAATAACCAAATAGAAAATGTTAAATCCTCTTCTGATAATAAAGTTAAATCAACTCAGAATAATTCTAATGATAATGATGCATAAAATAATCTTTTTGTAATTAGATATAATAATAGTCAATATCAACATTATAAATTTAAAAAATTTAGATAAATTGATGCTAAAAATTATAATATAATTAATGATTATCAATAATTAAAGCTAGACTTTATTTGCTACAAATAGCTAGTCTTCTGGGACAACTTGATAATATTAATGAAGTAGTGAAAAATCTTAAAATTGATGAGAGATTGTAAGAGGAAGGTAATTTTGAGCACATTTATGCTCAACATTTTGACCCTCCTACTGATTATATCTCTTCTTTTTATGTCACAGTCAATATTGCTAATAAAATAATTCATTATTACATTTTAGACATAGGTACCTCAAAGAGTATCATGCTTAATTCTATTGAAAATCAATTGGGTATATTTTATGAAGCAGATAGCAAAAAATTTAGTAGTTTTGATTCTAGACAAACTAAGAGTTGTGATAAATTTTATGATATAGTCATTAAAATTATGAAAGATAAACATATTAGATATATGATTAGTGTTTAAGTGTTGGATACTTCTATTAATTATGCAATATTGTTAGGAAGGGATTGGTTTAAGGCAACTGAGGCTTTTGTTAGAAAAGATATCACATGAGTTCTTGTTAATAATGAGATTGCATTTATTAAAAGGGAAGATTTTTATGATATCCCTATTGAATCATCTTCTTCATCTAATATTTTTTACATTGAAACTATAATTGAGACTTATGAATTGTTGAATGTAGATGAACCAAAAAATCAACATAAAGAATTATTCAAAAAGAACATTCTATGATCACTTTACTTTGATAAAGCTTGTTCTCAACAAGAAAATAGTGTTAGAGTTTGTCTAATTTCTCTTGTAAGTAAAATGTTTCATTATAATTTTAAATTATCTTTAAAAAATACTAATAATACATCATAATTTGAAGCATTACGTTTAGAATTAGAAAAGTCCATAGAGCTGAATGTTAAATATTTAAAAGTTTTTGGAGATTCAGAGTTAGTAGTTAGACAAGTTAACAAGATTTATAAGACTAATCAAACTCATTTGCACCATTATACACAAATGATTGGTCATTAATTAATCATGTCAAAGCTTTAAATATCACACATACTCTTAAAAAATTTAGCGTAAGAGTAAATAAACTTGTTGTTTATGCTTCCAACTCAAATTTAAGTGAGATTGAGCTTACAATAGATTTTTTATTTTTGAAATTTTTCATCTTAATATTCCTAATTTAAATGATAGTTGGCTTGTGTTTAATTGTCATGATTATATAGATTCATACCTTAAAGACAATTACTTTGATCATGATGACTATGTACTAAATTATGGTGATTATTTGTAATTAAGTATTAATAGATTGTTTACTGATTTGATAATCTTAAAATCTATGTTTTCACCCAATGATCAACTTAAAATATTTAAAACAAAAGAGCTATCAAGAAGAATCATAGGTGAGACTACTCCCATAAATTTAGGTATATTAGAAGATCTTAAATACATTTATTTAAAAATTTAAGTGACTGAAAATGAGAAGTTTAAGTTTATTAAATTATTTAAAGAATTTATTGATATTTTTATTTGGTCATACAAGGACCTTAAGGGTTATGATACTAAAATTATTAAACATGACATTCCTATTAAGCTTGGTATCAAACTTGTTAGTCAAAAAAAATGAAGAATCAACTCTTTGTTAAAGAACATAATTAACAAAGAGTTGGATAAAATGATTGATATTGGTGTCATTTTTTCTATAACATATTTAAAATGGGTAACAAATCTAGTTCTAGTTAAAAAAAATGATGACATTAGATTATGTGTAGATTTTAGATATCTAATTAAAACTAGTATAAAAGATAATTTTCCTCTACCAAGTATAGATTAGATTTTGTAGCAGGTTGCAGAATCTAAAATAATATTTTTATTAGATAGATTTTTAGGTTATAATTAATTTTTTGTGAATCTTAATGATAGATAAAAAACTACTTTCACCACACGTACAAATACTTTTTCTTATAATATAATGCTTTTTGATCTGATGCATCCAGGGGTTACTTTTCAAAGAGCCATGCATGTTCTTTCTAAAAAGAGAAAAAACATTTAGATCATAAAAATAGTTATTCAAGTTTATTTAGATGATCTCACCATTCATTCTAAAAAGAGAAAAAATGTTTAGATTATCTTCGTAAAGTATTCACAAGATGTAAAAAATTTAGCATTTCTTTGAATCTAAAGAAGTCTATTTTTGGTGTAACTGAGGGTAAGTTATTAGGACACATAATTTCAAAAGATGGGATTTCAATTGACCTCAAATGTGTTAAAGCAATTTAAAAACTTCATCCTCCCAAGGATCAAGACCTTTCGTTGATAAGATAAATTTCCTTAAAAAATTCATTTTTAATTTTGCTGACAAATCTAATCCATTACAATTGATGCTTAAGAAAGATAAAACTTATATTTGGGATGGTGTTGAATTAGCTTTTAATTTTATTTAAAATGCTATTGTAAGTGCTCTTGTTCTTGTTAAACTCGATTTGAATAAATCATTTATTCTCTATGTTAATGCTACCAAAAAGTATATATGAGATATAATAACTCAAGAGTTTGAAAATAAGAAAGAAAAATCAATCACTTATATGAGCCAAATTTAAAAAGATGCAGAAACTAGGTAGCCCCTTATTGAGAAATTTATTTTTTTCATTAATTTTTTCCTTGATTAAGTTTCATTATTTATTGATGGGAAACAAAAATTTTGTGTGATCTAAAGTACCTGTTTTGTCTTATCTTTTAAAATAGTCAACCTTTCAAGGAAGGCTTGCTAAGGAGATTATTAAAGGTAATGAATTAACAAAACTCTTAGCTGAAAATGATGCCTCAAATATTAATGTCTTAGTTTTATCAGTGGATAAAAATCTATACATTAAACCACATTTAAAGACCATGAATATTATTGAATCTTTTAAAAAATTAAAGTTTGATCTTGAGATGAATGAATGGGAATATTTATTAGCTGAAGATGATTGGTATCATGATTTAATTTATCATTTTCAAAATCAAAGTTGTCTTAATAAATTAGATAAGAAATAAAGATGTTTCTTAAGATTAAAACTTTAAAGTTCTATTTATTATAAAAGTTTCTATTTTATCGTAATCGTTATAGATTTTTGTTAATATGTCTTACACAATCAAATTTAGAAGGTTGTTAGGGGTTATCATAAAGGAAACTGTGGTGGATATTATGCTGTAAAAATAACCACTTATAAAATTTTGAGGTAGATTATTATTGGCCTACTTTGTTTCAAGATGCTTATAAGTTAGTTCATTCTTATATGCCTTATCAATTATTTGTTGAAAGAGATAAACTACCTGTAATGCCTTTAAATATGGATAATCTTGAAAAAAAATTTACAAAATGAGGCATTGACTTTATTTAAAATATTCATTCACTTTCGTCTGTAGGTCATAAATATATTTATATAGGTACATATTATTTCACCAAGTGGCCCAAGGCCAAAGCACTAAAAAATTTAGTAACAGGTGAAGTAATTTTTTTTAGAAAATTAGATTTTCTCTAAGTTTGAAGTTCCATATGAAATTATTTTGGATAATGGACCTCAATTTGTTTTTAATGAATTCTTAAATTTTTTAAGAAAATAATCTATTATCTCTAGTCATTCATCAAAGTATTATCTACAAAGAAACAAACAAGCTGAGTCCACAAATAAAAATCTAATTTCTATTATGAAAAAACTAGTATGTGATAACAAAAAAAATTGACATCTTAAAAGTTTTAAAGCTTTATGGGATGATAGGACTATTGTTAAAGTAGAAACTGGTTATTCACCTTTTATGTTAACACATGGGTTCGAAGTTACTTTGCCAATATAACTTTAGATTTCTTCAGCTAGCAATATGTAGCTAAAGATACTTTACAATATGTAGTTGAAGATACAAATTTAATTAGGATTGCTTTATAATATGAAGCTACTTTGCCAATAGAACTTTAAGATTGATTTACAATATGTAGCTGAAGGTACAAATTTAATTAAATAAAGATTACATGATTTAGTAGCTCTTAATGAATCCAAAGCAATAACATTGTAGAAATTAAAGAGAGCTATGCAAAAATTTATAAAAAAAAATTGATAAAAATATTTATAAAAAGAAGTTTAATGTTAGTGATTCAATCTTATACTGTGATAAAGCTCATGAAGACCCTGAAAATATCATAAGTTTGATACATTATGGCTTGGACCTTATATAATTACCATAATTCTTGAAAATAATGCATTTCATCTTAAAGATCTTGAAGTAACTTAGCTACATTATTCAATTAACGACCATCATTTGAAGTTGTTTCATGATTATTCACTTTTCTTTATGTTTCTTTTGCTTTCTTTTCTCCATTTTCTTTTTAGTTTGATTTTTCTTTTATTTGTTTTATTTTTTTGTTGTTTTACTTTGGTTTTCTATGTTTTGTTGCATTTTGATTTTGAAATGATCAATGAAGATTGAAAATAGAGAAATGTCACATTATGAAGAAAGAATTCAAGGAAGATGCAAAATTATTGTGTCACTCATTTTCAAAAATTCTCTTACAAATTTGGTTTTGTACTAAATGAATAATCCATGCTGATTTATATTTGGTTGTTAAAGTATTACTTCATTTTCAAATTTTATTCTTAAGGAATTTGTAATTAATTATGCTTCTAGCCGAAACTTATTTATTTTTCTTTGTGTCATGTTAACCGAATAATTCATCTTACTAAAATTCATTATTTAAGGGGTTCATGCTTAGCTACTTGAGAAATAATTTTTCTAGGTCACATTCTCAAGGAAAATTTATTCTATATAATACGTGAATTGTTTCTACTCAAATTTATTACATAAAACTGGCTACAAGGTCACTAGTGTTATGCCTATTTTCTACACCCCCTCAAATTTTTTGAAAATTTAATACTGCTGCCATAGAGATGACCTTGTCATAAAACCTAAAACTGTGTTGAGGACCCTATTGATTGATAGTATTTTAAATGTATTTTTTATTATGAAAAGATAATGATTGGTTGATGAATTTATATTTATGTTTCTAAGTGATTTCAAAAACATAGTAGATTAAAGAATGAAATATGTATATATATTTCTTAATGAGATCAATCACTTTGATTTTAGTGCAATTCAATTTTGAAACAATTTCAGTTGAGAGATACATTATCAGTCTAGACAGATTTATAAATGTTCTTTATTTTTAATTGATAATATTATTTGATTAATGGTGCAAAAAAAATTAAGATGATATGACCTTTTTAAAAACATTGCATTCAAAATTAATGCATTAAAAAGCTATTCTAAGAGTAACGCTATGGCTCAATTATTTTTGTGATATAGTTTCAAACTTTTTTTGAGCATTCATATTTCAGAGAAATGGATTATTTTTAGTCTTGAAAACCTTTATGAACTTTTGTCTGGAACTGTTTTTGGGTTTTGAATAATATATGGTTGGTTTTGAAAAAGATATATGGCTTTCATATTATTTTTTAAACTATTGGACAATGTGATAGTCATGCATGTGTATCTTTCCATCTTATCAAAGGAAGTCACAATTAATTTAGAAATAAGTTAATGGGTTCTCTTAGTATCTATGAATCTGTTGATTTGATGATTCTTTCAATTTTTGGAGTTGGCTCAGTTATTATTTTTTTAGGGTTTCTCATTTTGTGGATTGACAATATTTTTTGACATGAATGGTTGTTATTGACTAGTTAATATTTTTGCATAAGTCAAAGATTTAAACTTTGTTTTAAAACTCTAATCTAAAAAATAGAAGATATGTTCATTTTAAATGGTTTTATATCATTTTTTGAGTTTGTGTTGTTTGAATATATACTCAAGGGACTCACTCGGGATAATTAGAATGATATATTTGAAGCATTTGTGTGAAGAACTGATTGAATCTTAAAAATTAATTAATGAATCCTGCTCATATTAGATAATTTTGAAAAATAAGGATGCATGCTTGGGTTCTTATCAAAGAAGTTTTTCTCATTTGAAAACTTTCATATGTTGATTCATAGGAAAAGTTCAAAATAAAATCAAGTGGCTATTTTATGAAAGTATATCAAAATATTTATAAATATATCTATTCATATGATCTATTTATAATGGTTGAAATGTCAGATGAGGATTTACATGCATAAGATTAATTGTATCAGTATTTTGGACATAAGGTGGTATGACAGTTGTACATTGAAAGTTAATGATGTTTGCATGTGTATTTTACAAGTATCAAAAATTTTATAACTTTAAGAATTAGTTTTAGTATGGTTATCTATGGAAAAAATGAAATATGGGAATCATCTCAGAAAAATCTAAGTTTTAATTTTAGTACAAATAATTTTTTAGGTTGACAATTTTTAAACTTAGAATCTTTGTGTAAAATATAAATGAAATCAGTCAGCCTAATAGACAAACTGTATGCTAAAATTTGTTATGAGATATAAGATATTTTTCAAAATTTTAAACTTATCTATTAGTTTATAGTTACAAGGGTGATTTAAAATTTTAGATAAGATGAGATTTCTGTTAAAATTTCATCTCAATATTGAAGTTTTAGGTTTTTATTTGAGAATGGAAGTTGAAGTTAAGGTTCTTTGATACTTCTCATTTTGAAAATTACATCAAAATATTATATTGAGACAAACAAATAGATTTAAGATATTATTTGATTTTTTTACTTGAAAAATATTTGCTGGGATTTGGTATCTTCATTTGAAATGGCTCAATTTTAGAGAATTTGGAAAGATGATCATGCCAGTGTTCAATTGGTATCTTGATTTTCATTTCAAGTTTCATTGAAGTGTTCAATTCAGATTTTGATATAGTTAAATAAGTTCAAATTATGATGAGGTTAAATTTAGTTAGTATTCAGTAGATACAGTATTTAGTCTTTTTTTTTGAACAATTTATTTATTCTCATTTTTTAAATTTATTTTATTCCATATTTGTTCATAATATTTGGGTGGGACCAATCAATTTTAGAAATAAGTAATGATGATAGGGATGGGGGCATAATTATAATAGTAATGTTAACTCCTAATAGAGGCTTTCATAGATGTGGTTTTTTTGCAAGAAATTTTGGTCCTAAGTTCTATAAGAGAATAAGAATGTCCATATACTTTGATGCTTCAGACCCTAAATTTTAGGACATTATAAGTAATTTTCCCTCTAATCCAGTCAGTAAGGGTTATGGAGGTAACATGGGTTTCTTTGGCCATAGGTTTGGAGCCTGAACCCCTTCTCAAATAAGTTCATCCTATAATTTGGATAATAATCCACAACATTTGCCACTCTAGCTTCGTAATGTTGATAGAATTGACCTTGTTATTAATCCTCTATCTGCAAATCAAGCCACTTAGTTAGAAGTTGAGACTACTCATGATAAATATTTTAGGAACATGGTCACTCCTTCTGATGCACCTTCTCCTTCCCATAGAGAACCTATCATGAAATGTAAGAAGTTGAATCTAGTTACTGCCCATAGTGAGCTCATTTTGAGGTTCAAAATACTAAATTGAGGAGTTCAAGGTTACACTGGTAGAAGGAAGACAATTGATATTAAACCTTCCACTATAGAAAAGAGGACTATAGATAAGAAAACTGAAAGTCAATATGAGCCAGATACACCAAGAGAGGTCAGGATGTTGAAAAAAATCAAATTGGAGATTGATGAAAAGACAACTGATTCAGAAAAAAGATTGGTGCCATTTCCTACTACAAAGATTAAATATAATGTTTGTCTTCATGAATAAAATAAACATGTAATTGAGGTGTTGTCAGATTCAGATGATTATTGGTCATCTAAGGGATAGACTTTTGTTTATGCTAAACTTTTCATGATAAAAATTTATAATTCAGTTTGATACTTTAGTTTCAAACTTTGATATATTTTGATAAATTTTAGAAAATGCATTAATTTAGGGATTTGACATAATATATATGCTTAAGTTATTTTAATATGCATTATGGATTAATATAAATAAGATTTATTGATCTTTGAATTATTTATTTTATGATTAAATATGTATTCTATTATATTATTAATTAATAGGTGTACCCACCCGTGAAGATTGGTACCCACCATCTATATTTAAATAAACTTGATCAATTAGGACTTTAATTCTTAATTAAACCTGTCCTTAATGAATAGTTGTTATAATTAATTAATTTTTTAAAAGTCAATTAGTTAACGTAAACTAATAACTAACTAAAGTTAGCTATAACTTATTTGCAACTAAGTTTGAAGGTATAAGAAGAGATTAAAAACTCATTTGAAGATAAAAGAATAATAGGTATTGAGGACTTAGATTTCTCTGAATTCAATCATTCATCTTTTTATTTCTATTTGAATCTTCTGAGATAGTACAACTTTTGCAAATAGATCTAAAGGTACTTTATCTGATAGTTAAGTAATTGCTTATGTAATACAGGTATATTTAATTTTATTTATCATTTAATACTTATTATTTAAAGATTACTAAGCTTAACATCTTTTGATGATTGTTATTTTTAATCTTATGTGCAAATTCAAAGTATTCAACTTGAATAATGATGAATATTTCACTATTTTGTGACACTTCATTGATCTATTTTTATTGTAAAGTTGTCATTTAAGTTTTTTTAAAAGAAAAATGTTGGTTTTCTCAATAAAGTTATCATTTTTTATTGAGATAACTCTCCTTTGAGACTCGTACACTTTATTGTAATCTATTTGACTCTAACATTAATATAATTTGATCTTTAATTCTCTTCTAAATATAATTTTATTTCTATTTTCAGTTATCTTTTTAACTTTAGTTTTAGTTAATTTCATCCCTGTTTAGTTGTTTGTTAGTTCTTATCCTCTTCCTTATCTTTTATTTTTGTTTAATTAACTATAGATCTTTCATTAGTCAGTCTTATTTTATATAGTTTTCTGTAGCGTTTTATCTGAAATCTCTTTTAGTTCTTAATTTGATAGTTTTACAATTAATAATCTTCTTTATTCTCTTTAAGTTAGACATTTGATAGTTCTTCGTAACTTAGTACTTGTTTTATTACTTTTATTTATTTTCAGTCTTAATCTTAATAGATTTCTAAAATCTATTAAAGTCTTGAGATTAGTGGTCTTTTATTTAGTTTAATAGTTACTTCATAGTTATTAGATTTATTTCTATTTTAATTTATTTTAGTTTTTTGATCTTTCTTTTTAGTCTTTATATTGTCTTGAGTTTTTTTCTCTGAATTAGATCAGTTAGTTTGATTAATAGGCTTTAGTTACTTTATTAATTATTTTATTTTAATTTTTTTTAGAACTTAGTTGTTTCTTTTTCTTAGTTCGTTGGTTAATTATTTTTTATCTCACTCTCTTGTTTACATGATTGAATCTTTTCTCTTATCTTTAATCTGTCTATTTCTACTTTAAATTTTTTTTAGAATAAACTTGGAGAAAATTACCAGAAGAAGCAAGATATTATTGAATAGATGAATATTTATTGAATCATATTTCTATTCTTCAAGAGACTATCTAACTCATAGGTTTTCTTTGTCGAATAGAATAGATTACAAATTCTTATCTTAACTGATTTATGATTTGATAAGTGGATTTGTAATTGTTATAATAGAATAATTTTCATTTGATATCTTATTGATTATTTCCTATAAATTATAAAAGAACCCCTCACATCTTTACGATCATAAACGAACCTTTAGAACCCCACAATTATATTGGTACAATTTTAAATTGACCTTCATGATAGGCAAAAGGGTTGATTCATTGACGATACAATTTTCATCATCAACACAACCATATTAGATCTTTTGAAAACCACCTTAGTACTATTTAGAGTAACTTGCATGTAAGATAAAAGGAGGAATAATTTAGAAATGGAGTTGATAGGCAATGAGTGACTTCAACAAGCCATATTTAAAGATTGAGATAATTTTTTGAAGGACTAACAAGGATGCCAAAAATAATTTCACACCAAAACTACAAGCTCAACATTCAAAACCAATTGTTATTTGATCAAAACCATAAATTATTTGAGGACTTCTCATTCAATGACTTAGAAGGATTTTGAAAGCCACATTAGGGAGTGAAAAGAAGGTTACAATATTCAAATTCCTCAAAAATGCATAAAACCATGCTTTTCTTCACCAAAATTACCCTTAGGTTACAAAACCATATTATTTTATTTTTTCAACTAACGTGTAAAATTTTGAATGCTTATGAATGAAGATGGCAACTTTATGTAAGTAAAATTGCATACAAAAGATTATTGTAAAGGTTACTCAAGGCAAAATAAGATATAAAAGTCTGCCACATGCATGATCTATTGAGGTGTTATCAATGATGTCTCCAACATATCCAAATAATTTAAATGAGGTGGAAAAAAGTGTTTATAAGGTGTATTGTGTGCTTAGAAGGATAATGACAAAGTGTGATTTAATGTGCTTTAGTGTTATTTCATGGTTCTTCAGTGTTTGACTTAACAAGGTAGTTAATAGATGTTATTGATGATGTGGTCATTTTTTAGAGACCCTATGGGGTGATATGAGTGTTTGGAGTGCTTGTGTAAGTTAAAATAATTCATTAGAGTAGTCATATGAATGACTAGGTTCTCCTAGTCATCTTGACAGATAAGGTTGAGTGAGTAGATTTATGATGTCAGCATTAACATGTGTGGTACTATCAAAAAGAGATGGCCACATACATATTTTCAATTTTATCTCTAGTTTATATGGTCCAAGTTTTAAGTCATGAGGTGGTGTGTAGAAAATGATATCAAGGTGCAAATTTGACCTACTAGGCAAATTTTATGAGGTGGTGTGTAGCAAATGATATCAAGGTACAATACCAAGTGACCATTATATAGGGCTGCTAAGTGTTGAAACTTCGCTTGATAAAATAAAATATCTAATGGTAATAATTCAATCATGTAGATAGATATATAATAATGAACATGAGGTCAATAAGCTTAGATTTCACACAAGACTACCAAGTGGTATAAGCACGTTAACTGAATAGAGACTGACAGTAGAGTACATAGAAGGCACGTGGGGATACCAGGTGGGATAAAGTGAATGGATACTAAAGTTAGGTTATATAGAAGGTATGTGAGGATTTCAAGTGTCAAAATATTTGATCTAGGCAATGATTTAGGTGACAATTTGGGAAACAGTTCTACCTCAATTGATGATGAAACTTTTGGGAGCCATAACTTTTGCACCATAGCTCTGATTGACTCCCAATTTGAACCGTTGGAAATATAAGAATGAGGAAAACGTTTTGAGATAGAACAAGCTCCACTCAGTGGTTTTTGACCCCCAAAAACCCAATGGAAGTGCCCCAAATTTCAATTTTAGTAATGCAGTCTAAAAATAGTAATTCTTTGAATTTTATATTGTTTTAAATCATGGAAGTTGAACCACTTAATATCCCTCAAGATTGGTGATCTTCTACATCCTCCTCCTACCTTCAAAATATGTATAAATGAAGATGTAACCCAAAATGGAAGGGAGACATCTCTTCCCAAAGATAAGCATATGGTTGTATTGCAATCCTGAGTAATAAAACATCTCTTCTTAGAGAAATTATGTTATTTTCATGTTCTTGAAAGATCTATCAATCAAAACTTTTGAGTTTTGGATCAATCTTGGAAGCATGGATTAAATATCAACAGACAACAATTGAAAGTAAAGATTAGGAGACTCCTGAGGAGATCAACATAACATATTTGATCAAATTTCTAGGGGGCATGAGATGAAGAAATGTGTCTAAAGATTTTGCATTACATAGTGACTATTGGAATTTGAATTTTTAAATTAATAAAGGAAAACTAGCCTGTATTGTTTGAGCTATATATTTTGATGTATGACAAATTTAAAGGTGTTATAAAAATAAAATTTGTAAAGGATTCCAAGGGCTATCTAAAGAAGTTGGTTATAAGGTTTGAATGTTCATATAGTTATAATTATTGAGCTAAAATTTTTATTATGGGTTTGACATCTTCTATAAATGACCTGAGATAGATGTTTGAGATTGTATTGATGAGTTCTAGATGTTTCATGATGAATTATCAATTGGAGAGTGTTGTAGACGCCATGAAGACCATCTGTATAGATTTTAGAGAAGAGTGTAGTGATAAATGTAATCACTTGAAGGTGTTTTAAGGGCCATGAAGGGTGGACCTATGCATTTGGAAGTGGTCTTGTGTTCTTAACTTGCTCGATGAAGTGCTAAAGGGGTGAATAGGTCTCTATGAGACCTATAAGGGCTACTAAGGCCTATTTGAAAGATGTAGTTGCTTAAAGGTGACTTTGGATGTTATGGATGACCTATAAGGGTGGTATTGAGTTATGTATTAATGTGATAGAAGCCTTAAGGGTTAAGGCAAGTCTTATGGTTGAATAAGAATATAATATTCATGAAGACTCTATAGAGAGTGAAACCAAAGGTGATAATTTATAGAGTTAAAAAAAAAGGCAAAATTAGAGGAGAGTGACTGTGCCTAATGGATAGATTGAAGAGAAGATTAGGTTTAGGATTGTGTGTATGCCCTATTGATCGTAATTTTGATTTCATAGCAGTGCACTTACCAGATTGAAGATTGAAGAAGAACAAAGAGGTATAGAGTGATCCAAAAGGGTGTTTTGGATGCATTGCTTGTGTGTGTAAGCTTGAGAGTGTGTGAAGGGCTGAAAGAGAGGTGTTATAAATTATCTATCTATTAGATTGAAAGGCAATTAGAGTTTTGAAGCTATTGATTTTGTAGGTGTTGTGTGGGTGCTCAACATATAGAACAAGTTGGTGCTTATTCATGCTTAGGGATGGGTGATCCTTTTGAAGTGGGTGCTTCAATAAAATATCTCATATTTTTGATAATTTTATAAAACAAGTAGTCCATGTGTTTATAGGATTGAGAGTGGGTTTTATACCCCTTGAGGGTTTCCCACATAATTCATGTGTTATGTGCTTGATCTTGCATCATCTTTCTTGTTCATTGTTATGAATGACTTGTATGATTTAAGAATGCTTGTGGTGATTGATTAAGGGTTTGAAAGTATTGGAATTTAATTTTGGATTATCTTTCATTACTGATTCACCCCCCTTAGATTGGTATCAGAGCCATACCTTCTTTACAAGTTTAACCACTTGAAGGTGATCCAAGGTACAATATGGCAAGTCAACATAAGTAGGATTTATCTATAAAGAAAATACCATTGTTTAATGGATCCAATTATGATTTTTGGATTGCAAGGATGAGGACTACATTATGTCTCTAGGGTTTGATATTTGGTAATCTATTATGGTGGTTATACTACATTAACTATTTCAACTAGTGCAACTGATAAGAAGCCAAGTGAAAACAATTTAAAGGCAATGGATTTCATCATTTTTGGTCTTTCAGAGACTGAGTTCACCAAGCTTATCTATTGTAAGTCTGCTAAGTAAATTTGGGTCAAATTGTAAACTATCTATGAAGGAGATTCAAAAGTTAAGTTGGTTAAATTACAGACTTACCAAAGGCAATTTGAGGGCTTCAAAATGAAGGAAGAAAACACTATGGCATCCTCTCTTCTAATGTTTGATGAGATATTAAACATGATTAGAGGTCTTGGAGAGAAGATTGAAGAACCTATTGTAGTACGAAAGGTATTAAGTTCTCTCACACTCAAATTTGATTCAAAAGTATCTACTATATAATAAAGTCATGATCTTACTCAGATGAATATTGATGAATTACATGGGATTATTACTACCTATGAGATGAGAGTCAATGAGGAAAAACCTTCTAAGAAGGAAGTATCCTTCAAGGTGATCAAGGAGACAAAATGCAGGAAGAAAAAGTCAAGTCTTGAAGACTTTGACTTTAATGAAGATCAACTTGAATCCATGATTACAAGGAAATTAAATGTAAGATCAGGTAAGTATGAAGGGAAGCTTCTTTTTAATTTTTTTTCATGTGGTAAAGTTGGTCATTTTGCATCTAGATGCCTAGATAGAGGCAAGTTTTAACACAAAGAAACTCATAATGCATCTCATAAGGATGAACAAAAAAAATATAAGGGTCCTAGAAAGTACAAAAATATATTCAATAATAGAAATGGCAAGAAGGAATCATACAAAAGAAGAGCCTTTACCATGAAGAAGATAGTAACTCATCTATAGAAGAAGAAGAAAACACATCAGATAATGATGATTCTTTTCATAATGAGGACAAAGAGACACTGTTCATGACTCTTGGTGATGATGAATGTGAATGTTATTTAAGTAGATATATTTTTAGAAGAAATAGCTTAGATGAAGAAGATGCTAAAGTCACTGTTGAAGATAAATATCTAAATACTATAGAATAAATGAAGCTAATACAAGGTAAGAACAAAAAATAAGCTTCCTTGATCAAATATTATGAGGAGTAAATTAGCCTGTTTGAAGGAAGGTTGAGTAATAAAGTCAAGGATCATGATGAGATAACTCAACAACTTGAAACTTAGGTTTGTACTGTTGATGAAGAGGTAAAGAATAAGGATGAAGAATGTATCATGTATCAATCAAAGATGGAGTCTTTGAAGATGAAACTAAATCAAGCTATGAGAAAGCTTGAAACATATCAGAAGTCAGAAGCAAGTAGCTCTAAAAAATATGATCTCATGAAAAACAAATATGCAGATGATGATTTAGATAATAAAGAAACTAAGGTAGATAATGAGGCTGAATTGATGAATGCTCTTAAAGATCTGAATATTGAAAATAAAAAGAAAAAGAAGATGATGACACCAAGGAACATGAAGATATAGTCAAGCATCTTAATACTCAGTTGGAAACTATGTCTATAAGCCTAAAAACTAAATAAAATGAATGCTCTAGGTATATGATTGAAATTGAGTCCTGGAAGGTTGAGTTGGAGAAGACATCTAGCAAGGTAAGGTCTTTTGTGAAATTTTAAAAGGGTGCTAATGATTTTAACAACATTCTGAGTAGTCAAATGTCTGAAAGTGATATAGCTAGTCTAGGTTTAAAAGAGGAACAAAAGGTTGTAACTCAAGACAAAGAAAAGAATAACATGCACAAGAAGAATCAAACTTTAAAGGTCTATGATCAATTAAGGAATGATGGTGCTAGAAGATTAAAAACTAATCCTATCAGGAAACCAAATGCTATAGTTATGAAAATTTTAATGGTTAGTGTTACTCCTATAATTAATTTGGTTATAGGTCAAGAGAGTGTAAAATACCCTCTAGCAATGAATTTGCTTGGAACTATGATATGAATCATTAGTCAAGTGGTGTAAGTGAAATTGAATTATAAAGATGCTATGACATGGGGCACATTGCAAGATTTTATCCTAACAAGTTAAGAAATAATGAGTTTTTCTTAAGAAGTATGGTTTGCTACAAGTGTCAAGAGAGAGGTCAGATAGAAAGTTTCTTTGGGAATGGTCAATCTCTTAATTCTAAGAAAATCGATCCTAACATGAAGAAAAGAAACAATATTGAATGGAGACCCAAGGAGGTGAATGGGTTATTTTTCATCACAAAATAGGAAACAAGTCTAAGAATCAAAGAGCAAGCCTTATCTGCCCAAATAGACAAGAAGATCAAGCAAGACTCTGAGTTAAAAATAAAAAGTGAAGTTAAGGACTCATTCAAAGTCAATTTGATGATGAGGCAAGATTGCAAGTCAAGTAAGAGCATGGAGATGTGGGAGTCTCCTAAGTTTTGGGAATGTTAGTCTCTCATGACAAATGGGTGTCTCTATCTATGCTTCTTAGGAGACATGTATCATATGTAAAATCAAGTGTGCATGGTTTAGGTGATGAACTAGATGCTACTATCAGTAAAAGATGGGGAGAAATGAGTTCATAAGCTTTATGTAGTAGTTGGTAATGAAAAGCTTCAAGAAACCCATTTAGGGACATTGGTTCTAAAATCAAAATCTAGTCAAATTTTGATGCTTGGTTTGATAGGTCAAATCATGAAGTATGAAGTTAAGTTTGTTTTGAGAGTGGCTTGAACATTTATTAGAGATCATGGTGTTGTATTATGAGAGACAATTTGAAGGAAATCATGTAATTTTGTCATGGTTCGAGATGGTTTGAAGGTGCTCAAGAGGAGCCTAATGTAAGGAAACTTAGGGGGAGTTTCTCTCAGTATTCTGAAAGTGTGATCACTCCCATTTACTTGATATTATGTGTTTCTTCTTCATATATTAGGATAAGGTCAAGATGGTGTGTTGTCAATGAACAAGACTATGAAGTTATGTAATAAATATTATGCACAGTGTTAGGGGGATTTTATATCATCTCTCTGAGGTGGTCCTTTCCTATTGTTGGTCCTTGAAGTCTTTTCAAGTCCTCAAGATCAGTTGGTGCTGACTTTGTCATTGTGTTAAAGGGGAAGAAAGTGTTTGCAGAGGAAGTAGGAGTATATGCATAGTCTTGTGTTGGTGGTGTTGACATCAATGAAAAAGGGGATATTATTGAGGTGTTTTCAATTATGTATCCAAGGTGTCCAAATAATGTCTCCATGAAATGGAAAAGAGTGTTCATAAGGTGTATTGTGTGCTAGAAAGATAATGATAAAGTGTGCTTCAATGTTGTTGTATGGTTCTTCAGTGTTTGACTTAGTAAGGTCACTGATGGATGTTATTGATGATGTTTTCATGTTTTATAGACCCTATGGGGTGTTATGAGTGCTTGTGTAAGTGAAACAAAATCATCAGAGTAATCATATGAATGACTAGGTTCTCCTAGTCATCTTGGCAGATAAGGTTGAGTGAGCATATTGATGACATAATAATTCACACGTGTGAAAATTTCAAAATGAGTTGATAACATGAGTCTATTTATTTTTTTCTCTAGTTTCTATGGTCCAATTTTTAGGTCATGAGGTTGTGTGTATCAAAAGATATCAAGGTGCAAAGTTGACCTCCTACACAGATTTCACTAGTTTTCATACTTGGCCAAATTTACAATATCAAGTGACCATTATACATGGATACCAAGTTTTTAAACCTCACTAAATTATATTATATATCTAGTGATGAACATTCAATCATGCATATGGATATGTAATAATGAGCACAAGTTCAATAAGTCAATAAGCTCATATTACATGTGGGACTGCCAAGTGGCATAAGTGCATTAATCGAATGGAGACTGAAAATAGAGTACATAGAATGCACATGGTTCTAAAAACTAGTGTAAACTGAATGGAGACTGATGGTAGGGTACACAAAATACATATAGGTCTACCAAGTGTTACAATCTCGAAAGCATGGATCAAATATCAATAACTAATGATTGAAAGTAAAGGCTAGGAGACTCCTGAAGAGATTGATGGAGTGTATTTGATCAATTTTATAGGGGGCATGAGATGAATACACATGTCTAAATATTTTTCACTACATAGTGACTATTTAAATTTGAATTTTTAATTTAACAAAGGAAAACTAGTCTATTATTTGAGCTATATATTTTGATGTATAATGAATTTAAAGGTGGTATAAAAATCAAAGTTGTAAAGGATTCCAAGGGATATCCAAATAAGTCAGTTAGAAGGTTTTAATGTTCATATAATTTTATTTATTGAGATATAAATCTGACCATGGGTTTGACCATCTTATGCAAGTAACCCAAGAAGGATGTTTGAGTTTATATTAATGAGTTTTGGATGTTTTATAATTAATTATCAATTGGAGAGTGTTGTAGACTCCATGAGGACCTCTGTATGGATTTTAGATAAGAGTGTAATGATGAATATAATCACTTGAAGGTGTCTTAGGATTCATGAAGAGTGGACCTATGAATTTGGAAGTGGTCTTGTGTTCTTAACTTGCTCAATAAAGTGGTAAAGGGGTGAATATATCTCCATGAGACATATAAGAGCTACTAAGGCCTATTTAAAAAATTTAGCTTCTTAAGGGTGACCCATGGATGCTATGACCAACCTATAGATATGGTATTTAGCTATTTATTAGTGTGATAAAATCCTTACAAGTTAAGGCAAGTCTTATGGCTGACTAAGAAGACAATATTCATGAAGAATCTATAAAGAATGAAAGGTGATAGTTTCAAGAGTCAAAAAAAAAGAGAAGGAAGAGGAGAGTGAGTGTACCTACTGGATCAATTAAAGAGAAGATCAGGGTAAGGATTGTACTTGTAGGATTTAAGATTGAGGATGAGCGAAGACGTCTAGAGTGATCTAAAAAGGTGGTTTGGATGCATTGATTGTGTGTGAAAGCTTGAAAGAATGTGAAGGGTTAAAAGAGAGGTATTATACTTTATCTATCCATCAAATTGAAATCCAATTAGAGTTTTGGAGCTGTTAATTTCATAGGTATTGTGTGGGTACTCAACATCTAGATCAAGTTGGTACTTATTCATGCTTAGGGGTGGGTGATCCTTGTGAATTAAGTACTTTAGTAAAAGGTCTCATGTTTATGATCATTTTATAAAAGAAGCAGTCTATGTGTTTATAGGATTGAGAGTGGGTTTTATTTCCCATGAGGGTTTCCCACATAATTCATGTGTTGTGTGTTTAATCTTGCATCATATTTCTTGTTCATTGTTATGAATGTTTGTGTTGATTGATTAAGGGTTTAAAAAGATTGGAATTGAATTTTGGATTATCTTACATCACTGATTCACCTCCCTCTCAATGATTATACCTCTAACATGATCTATGTTTTATTTTTAGCAAACCACCTTTATACAACAAAAACACTTTCAAAATATTGAATACCATAAATTGGTGTTTGAAAATAACTTAAAAATGCCTTTGGAAGAATGAAAACAACTTAAAATTACCTTTGTAGAATAGAAAGAAATTAAATAAATTTTAAAGTTGTTTTTACAAGTTGTAAACTTTGAAGGACCAATTTACAAGTAAATTGGGCTTCAAAAAACCACAAGATGCAAAACCATGTCTTAATTACCTATAAAACCACTCAAGTTGGGACAAATTAGTGTTTGCATTTCCAATACCATGAATTCAGATGAAGACCACTTTGAAAAAGATTAAAAACCATGAATTTTAGATGAAACCACCTTTAAAAAAGGCTTAAAACCACATATTTCTCAATATAACTAAACTTTTAAAAGCCTTATATATGTATTTATGTATGTATACATGTATATATCTGTGTGTGTGTGTGTGTGTGTGTGTGTACACACACACACACACATATATTTGATGAATCACATTTTATGTAGTGATCTTTAGTTAAGATCTAAGGACTGAGAGGTATCCATTTCACCAAAGTCACCCAGGGCACAATCCTGGCCTCATCTCTTTTCATGTGTTAGGTTTTGCTAGTAGCAAGAATTGATCCATTGTGGGCTCTTTCTGAGCCACACAAATTCACCAGTTGAACTAACAATCATTCACTTAAATACCACATATTTAAACTCAATACAACTCTTAAAAAGCCTAAATACCATGATTATGTAGTAAAAACAACCTCACAAGGTTGAAAACCATGAATTTGAAGTGTTAGGAAACTTTTCACAAGGTTAAAAACATATATAAATTTTTTAAAACAAATCTATATGCAAAAAGGGAAATCCACACATTTGAATGGGGGAAAACATTTAAAATCTTGACATATAATTTCAAGGACTACATGGAGAGATAAAGGGAAGTTTGAAGTGGAAAGGTGGATTTTTTGAAAATTGTTTTGCATGTATGTGGCCTTTGAAGCAATGTTACACAATCTAAGTTTTGAGGTATGATTTTACAAGGTAAAATGATTATAAAAGTTTTAGAGATGTAAAATGATCATAAAAGTTTTTAAGATGTAAATTGACCATTAAAATTTTAGAATATGTAAAATAGACTTTAAAAACTTTCGAATACATGAAAAATAGACTTATGAATGTCTAAAAACCTTTATAAATGCTTTTTAACTTGAAATATGACCATTTAAAGCAAATAAACTCAAGGATCTGAATTACAATGCAATGATTTTTCCATCAAGTACGCTGGTATTCACAAGTTATCCATCACACTCCTTACCAACTTATTTGTCAAATATTACTTTTAGATTAAATCCTCTCCCTTCGTCAAGATTTCCAATCTTTTTTTTGCCATCTTATATGATTCATTTGATATGAGGCCCATTCCATGTGCAAAAGGCACTTGTGATTTGTCAAATGTATCATCTATCATCCCATTTCCAACTAGATATCCCTTAACATTCAAGGTTGTATTCATACCAAGTTTAATGCCATCTACTATTTTCACCTTATTGTTTGGCATTGCAGAACATCTCAATCCATGATTATCCTCAATTAGTATGTTACCCTCTAAAATACATTGTGACTCATCAATTGTGCATTTCTTGGAGATAAATCAAGCCACTACATTGTTATTAGGCATGAATCATTGCCTTACCATTATTTAGTATATTTTACTGCACTTTGTCTCATTTTATGACTATGCAATGACACTTGGTTCAAAGTAAGAGTAAATTGTTCTAACATGATTGGGTATAGTTTCTACCCTTCCATTCACCTTTTCTCTATTAAAATAAAATGTCTAGTTTCCATTTTGTTTATTTCACTTAGGTAGTCATCTTTCAAGTGCTTCATATGGATCATGATAGTGTCCATGACTGCTCTTCTCTATTATTTATTCTTGCATGAAAAAATTTAAGTGCCACAAATTTTATTTACCATGTTTAGAATATTGTTGTTTGGAATAACATTTAACATATAAATGTTTATATCTATAATATATGAAAGTAATGCAATCTACAAGAGAACATCATAATTATGCATCTGATAGTTCCTTCCCAAGTTGTATTTTTCTTTCCCTAATTGTAAAATTCAAAGAACACATAGTTTATATCAATTAATCGTCCTTTATAATGATAAGTAAATGAATCATTGTCTTTTAATCATGTTTGAGAGAGTCTCTTATAATCTGAGTGAAATTTTTGTTCCTATAAGGAACATGGGATTTTTTCTATGCAATGTACTTAAAACATCTCTGAGGGAAGATAGGGACAAGTTTATGGCTTTTCCTTCCTCCATGGTTTGGTTGAAATCTTGAACCTTGAGTAGAAACTCACTTCCTCCAAGATCAACCATATAAATCTTACTTGTATTAGTGATTCTATATTTGAGTACTAAGCAACCAAAATTATGAGAGGAGGATCACAAGGTTACAATATCAGTAAGGGACCAATACCTAGCGTGAACCTGGGTTTCCATCTCACCATTGTTTGGATCCATGAAACCCAAGTGTTGGTTAAATGTTTCTTGTCTCAGGGAAAGAGAAAACATGGGGTGACAAGAATGAAAATGTTTACTTTTTAGTTATGTGAATGAAAGGCCCAATAATACTTGGAAGTTTGGGAAACAAAATAAATGTGTAAGTGAGGTTGATACCAAAATAAATAACATAAATAATTGAAATAAGTGATGAAGGTCGACCCATTATAGCACCTTACATTGGTAAATTTATTGGGCACTAGTCATAAGATGCATGAAAGTGACTATATATGATATCCCAAACACATGGCCAATGACCTTAGAAATTGTACTCCTAACTTGAGTAATATGAGTAGGTTTTGTCATTGTGCCTTACTTAATATATACATAAGTAAATCCCAGAAGTTTTAAAAATCAAGCGAAGAGGCAAACGATCTTAAAGGACATGTAGCATAAATAGGGGTGTCCATAGGTGAATATATTCTCAAAGGAGATGAATTAGAAGAAAAAGTAATAGGAGTGGAAAATAATAAATAAATAAGGGTTATAGGTGAGGATCCCATTACATTAGCCTTGTTCATGATCATGTACAAGGAAATTATTATCCTAATCAAGCTCTAATATAAATCCTTCTAGTCATAGGATTTCTTGGTCCAGTTACTTTTGAAGTCTCAACCTCATCAACTAAATAATGTCTTTATTTAGTTGTAATAACTTTGGATGTTTATTCATGGTGAAACATGATAGAATATTATCCAGGTTATTCAATGACATTACTATCATTACAAATCATTGGCGTAGATTTCTACATGTGAATCAATCCTTGTCCATTAAGCTATAGAGTCAGTGTCAACTTTAGAAAATGTTATCATCCCAATTTTTGAAACACCTCCAATTACATGTATGACTATAATTGGGGGTGTTATCACCAAATGTAAATTTTCATGAAAATACTATGGCAATAGACAAGAATGCCAATAAAGAAAAGTAGTATAAATTTGCATAGAAATGGCTAGAAGATATTTTTCATTAAGCCTTGGAAGGATGATGGAGCATTGGTGAGGCCAAAGGGAATGGTGAGAAACTCATAATTTCCATC
The DNA here is from genome assembly GCA_037957365.1 of Torreya grandis. Classification (NCBI taxonomy): domain Eukaryota; kingdom Viridiplantae; phylum Streptophyta; class Pinopsida; order Cupressales; family Taxaceae; genus Torreya; species Torreya grandis. The sequence continues at coordinate 1,058,572 of JARHVA010001151.1, read as the reverse complement.
ATGAGTTTGAAAGGTTATCTTGGGAATATAATATTTCTTTATGCATTTATGGTGATACCTTGATTGCAAGTCAAGCTTCAAGAAGAAGTGAACTCTATGCAATTATTCCATCAACTCATCAATCACCAGAATGGGAAACTTGTCTTTGATAGTGAGTTTGTTAAATTCAAAAAATTCAATATAGAGGTGTCAAGACCCATATTTATTTTATTCCAATAATATAAAAGAAGAGTAAGGAATAATGTTGGGCTTGATGAATTTAGCCTAAAAAAATTTCTTCGCCATTTTTTACATTTCATTCTTTTGGAAGAATGGGAACCTATAAGGATAGATGTTTGGATGTACACTTAAAATCAGTTGAATCACATTATATTTAGATCAGTATAGGGGTAACCATTTAAGTTCCTCAAAAATAATTTCATGCTTTGACAATATTACCTATAATTCTAGTGGGTGATTGGAATCAATAGATTCATTGAACTAGATTATTCAAAGTTGGGAAAAAAATCTCATGAGATCCATATTTTATGAGAGCTAATGATATATGTAGAGCCTAGTGTGAGGCCTATTAATGTGTGTTTCTTGTCTTTTTCAGCTCTAAAAAGTAATATAGGATAGAGCCTAGTATCTGAAGCCACTATGCTCCTAAAACTATGTTGAAACCTCATAGAGGACCTCCTAGAGGTAAAACAAACATGTATGATTTAAAATTATATTCCCCCATTGAGAAGTGAACATTTCCACATTTTCCCTTACAAGGTAAGGTTTCTCCTTTGGCAATCATGACTTCAAAACTTGAACAAGGATAAGCATATAAATAAACTAGATTAGCTAGGCTAGGGTTAATGAAGTTGTGTGTACTTCCAAAGTCAATGATAATAGTGAGGGGATGTTTCTTAAAACATCCCCTCAATCTCATAGTTTGATGAGTGGTTACCCTAGCTAAAGCATGCATGAAAATTTATAGGTGTAACTTTGTGGTGAGGTTCTTCAAATTCAAGTTATTCATATGGAAATATTAAGCATCTTCCCACTCTTCAACATTTTGGGATGATTTGACATCCAAAAAATAAAACTTTTGTTTAATTCACTCGTGTCTCCTACCCCATTTATCATCATAGTTGTAACATAGCCCTGACATGATGAGTGAACATTTATAACTCCATAACGTGTTTAATGGGGGTGAATTTGGGAGGATGATTTGTGATTGGTCATGGTGTTGTAGATGTCTGGAAATAACCAAAGTTGGAAGATCTACATTGGGAAGTGATCTTATCTTCCATGAGCTTGGCCAATCCCAATGCTTCCATCATGTTTTATGGTTTAAACATCTTGATGTCTGCATGAATTATATATTTGAGACCATTAATGAAACAACTCTTAAAAAATTCATCATTTAACCCTTTAGTTTAGTTTAGTTTTCTTTTCAAATTTAGCTTAATACTTGTGAACCATCCTAGTTTAATTTAAATTGGTTAGGGCTCTTTTGAAATCATAAAATCACTAGGACCAAAGTGAAATATTAAGAGTTTGACAAAATCATCCCAAGCAGGTTCTATATGAGATTTTTTATACCATTACTATTAATGGGCAACTTCCTTCTCCTTTTGAAATGAATCAGTGGGTACCTTGTCTACCCCCAATGTATTTTACAAATTAAAATATTATTTAGCTCAGTAAATCTATCTAGTTGGTCTTGTACCATCATTTTTCACACACACACACACACACACACACATAATTTGGGGACATGTGGAGTGGTTCAGGCTAAAAATAGACCTTTATAATTTCATTCATTAAGTCTATTAGAGAGCATGGTATTTTGTGCATTGATGACCTATAAGTGCTTATTCATCTCCACGAGTCAAGAGTTGAGCTCATCTCAGGGTTCCTCAATGTTCCACCATGGCTTCACTTCCTACATGAGAGACAACCATTGACCAAAGGGGTCTGAGGGTGTCGAAACATGTTTATTGAAGTTATATATTAAAATGACCAGCTCAACAAGATGATCACAATCATATAATTTTCATAAAAGTGATTTTTTTGGGGCTGTAGGTGAACAAATAATTTTGTATCATTTTTTTTTGAAAAATTGAAATTGCCATTAAAAATATTGTCTCGATGAGAAAGTCACAATGGTGTATTCCCCTAAAGGGTGGAAAACATAATTTTATACTTTTTTTTTTCTCTTTTTTAATGACTAACTATTAAAAAATATTAAGGTAGTTGTTCTTAAACATTTTGACTATTTTAGCTACTATGGTGAGTTTTGGTAACCATTATGAAACATGATAACACTTTTAATGGTTTTAATTACTGTGTTGCTATCAATTTATATATGTTATCTATTACTATAGGCTTTTAAAAATTAGATTTAGATATGTGGATATTAAAATTCCAAGATTATAGGGAATGATACTACATGGTGTGTTTGGGTCTATGAGTTTGTAAATATACTAATCTCATTCATAAAATAGTTTCAACCCAATATTTCAGATCAATATATGGATTTTTTTTTTTTAATCTCACTATCTCATCTTTGAGGTATAGTGCAAGTAAATTCTTAGGGTTAACAAATTATTGGTGCATCACAAAAATAAATAGCCAAAGGCTTCCTATGGCTAGGATACAAAAAGTAACTATGAGACCTTCCTATATACCTAAAGTATGTGGAAACATAAATTTGTATACAACATTTTCTAGTGGATTGTGTATTGGGGCATAAACCTTCACTCCTTGGATTTAGGGAAACTGAAATATGCTTAGTTGAAAATGATAACTTTTTGTTAGTTTTGAAATTACTGGAACACGATTTATAGCCTAAATAAAGAAGAGGGAAGAGTAAATTTTTTTGGAAGAAGCTTAGTTATGCCACCCTATTACATATTTTGATCACTAATATCTCAATTGGGTGAGGTGAGAGCATACGGTGGACATGAGTAGATAACCCTGGACCACCGAAAATTGTTATAGAAAATGGCCTTGGAAAGAGCTCTCATTCTAGATGTTATGGAACTTCTTGTAGACAAGTTAATATAATGATGATATGGTGTGTTGAAGAATAAACTTAGTGCCTTTGAAATTAGGGTAGGATTTTAATTTGAAGAAGGCCCATGTAGACTAAGTTTATAATATTTATGAGTTGTAAGAGCATAATAAGATACATTTTATGAAATTCCAATATACACAAAATGAAAAGATAATAACAATCTTGTATTGAAAATGATATAATCTCACTACAAAGTTTTGGGGGCATCTTTGAGGGGGCAATATCCTTTGAGCATAGTTCAATACAAAAAATTAAGTAGATTTCCTTTCCTCTTACACAAGTCCTATATTTAAGTTATTTTACTCAAGATAACTACTACCTCCCATTAATGTGGGATAATTACACATATAAAATGGGATGACTTACAAATCATATGCATCTGATATTTTATTAATAATACCTAATATAAATTAGAATAGTTAGGATGAATGAGTCCTATCAAGTGTAGGCTAGTCTTGTTTGTTCACTGTGGACTTGTCTACTTTAACTCTGATAAAACTATGATTACTATACTACTTGTGACTGTGTCTAATGAGAGGGATGGTATAATTTTCTCCTATTAATGCAACTGAAAAACCTTTATTTTCCTTCTCCTTGATTTAGAAATGTTAAGTGTACAAGTGAGTGTTATGGTGTGTTGAAGAATAAACTTAGTACTTTTGACATTAAGGTGTGATTTTAATTCCAATAAGGCCCATGTAGACCAATTTTATAATACTTTTGAGTCGTAAGAGCATAATAAGATACATTTTAACCAAAATATACAAAATAGAAAGATAAAAAAAATCTTGTATTGAAAATGATAAAATGTCATTACAAAGTTTTGTGGGTCTTTTTGAGCATCAACCTCCTTTGAGCATATCTCAATACAAAAAATTAAATAGATGCCATTTCCTCTTACACAAGTCCTCTATTTAAGCTATTTTACTGAAGAAAACTACTACCTCCTATAAATGTGGGATAATTACAAATATAAAATGGGATGACTTACAAATCATATGCATTTAGGATTTTATTAATAGTACCTATAGAAATTAGAATATTTAGGATGAATGAGTCCTATCAAGTGCAGGCTAGTCTTGTTTATTCACTATGGACTTGTCTACTTTGACTGTATTAAAACTATGATTACTATACTACTTGTGACTATGTCTATTAAGAGGGTTATTATATTTTTCTTCAGTTAATTCTACTGAAAAACCTTTATTTTCCTTATCGTTAATTTATAATTTCTAAGTGTACAAGTGAGTGCTAGCAACCTATCAAAAAGAAGGGGAAGTGTAATGGGTTGATTTGACCCTGATCATCCCTATTGATGATTGACCACTCCCTACGTATCTATATACTTTAAGGAGTGAATCAATCCACATGTATTTATCCCACCTAATGTGATTGTGCAATTGTGTTCCTTGACTATATGTATGCATTGAGTAATTTGTATTTAATACTTGATAATGTTAGCTCTTGAATTGATTTGAAATGCTTCAGAATTGACTTATGACTACTCCTACTGAATAATATTTAATTTGGGAAGAATAAGGCAAATTTTCTCAATGTGTGGTAATGCATAAGTGCTCAATATATACCCAACTAACCCATAATGAATGACATTTGATTTGTATTTATAGAAGTGCCTTTTAAAAAAATTCTTTAGCCAACTTATGAAATGTGTGGGATGAAAAAAATGAATATTAAGAAATTTGGTAACTAAATATTAAATGGCATGAGGATGAGGTCACACTAAGTGTACATGTTTATGGAAACATACCTATCTTCCTAATGTGAACCTATCCATGAAAAGTAGGGACACCTATCCTAAGGTTATAAGGAGTCTATAAGTGATATAAGGAATTTTGTATGTTGACTTGAAAATTCATATGTAGTAGTGATGAAAAATAGAGGGGTCAATCCCACACATAAAAAATGACTAGAGGAATTATGAATAAGAGTTATGTAATTCAAGTGGTTGAATATATTTTAAGAATTAAAATTATCAAGTACCTATTACTAGATTTAGGTACATCTACAGTGTGTTTTCTTTGAAATTATACATTATTGAGGGGTGTGATAAGTATTCAGTGCTTAAAACCGATATTAACCTTGAATGTCGTCCCAAAAAAAAATTATTTTCCTTATAATGTTAAGGTTTAGCTACCCTATTAGGGTTTAGAGAAGAAGTGAAATTTCCTAATGATCAACACAAACTTTTAGAAAACTATAAGGTTTTTGGAGCCCTGGGTTTAATGAGCATAATCATCAAAATAATTATGCCTAATTATCTCTTCCCAAAACTATGTTTTATGCAGTCATAGGGCCTAAAAATAGAAGTTAATGTCTTTTGTATTTTTTTATGATTGTGCCAAATTTTATTGGTTGTTTTCATCTTGCTATATTGAATTATTTTGCACTATCAAATCTTAAATATTGTTTCTAGATCATTTGGAAATCAAGATACTCTTTTAAACCTATTTTAGTCATTTGGAAAATTAATTAGGTCTAATTTACTATTTTGTATCTATTTAGGCTTAGTTAAATGCATATATATATATATATATATATATATATATATATATATATATATATATATATATACACATATATATATATATATATATATATATACATATATATATATACATATATATATATACATATATATATATACATATATATATATATACATATATATATATACATATATATATATACATATATATATATACATATATATATATATACATATATATATATATACATATATATATATATATATATATATATATATATATATATATATATATATATATATATATTACCTTTTAATTGAAATCCATTAAATCACGATTCTTTTTGGTGAACATGTGCTATAATACACTTCTTCTAGGGTTAGATCTTGTTTCATCTATGGCAAATCTAATTTTATATGGGTAAAAATAATTAATAGTGCTTGTTCCATTGCATTAGCTCAAATATATTATCCCTAATACCTTTGTTTTATTCCCAACACTATGTTTTTTTTAAATAACTTTCACACCCTCAAGCATTCACAAGGTGTGTGTTCAATGTTTGATCTCCTCTTATGTTGCCATAATTAACTATATCTAAATAATATATTACATTTGGTTAGAGTTGAACTCAAAAACAACACACAACTTAATTAATTATATTCAAATACCACATAGATACTTATACAGGTTTGTAATCCTATGTGATAGGAGTTAACACTAATATCTCGTATAATCACTCACACATCACTCATCCTAATCCATACTATGTATTGAGTTGTTAATATAACCCAAACACTCACATACATAAATAATACATGACTAATTTAATTAATAAATATTATGTTATACTAAGATATCTCTAACATTCCTCCCTTATTACAAATACAGGGAAATGAACAATACTAAATAGGAAATAAGACACACAATTTTGAGATGAAAAACATTGAATGGGAAAACATTTTAAATCCAACAAGAGGTACAACATTGATCAAGGATAGGGACACACATGTTAATCAAAGATCATACAAATAAGAGTGGGTAAGGAAAAACATGTTATCCAATCTATAAAATTATGAATCGATAAACATAATTTGTAATGAGATCATTCAGACTATAGTGTACTGACCTCTACAATAATTGAGTAGGGACATACATGATACTCTTCACTATAAGTGTGGCATAAACCTCCACTTATCTTTTCAAATTAACTCCTCTGGTTGGCTAAGCCTCATCGAGAAGGTAGAAATTAACTATTGGGATTAAGTCTTGACTATATCTTTAGTGAGTTTTGGCCACCACACTAAACCTCACATTTTTAGCCATAGTACTTAATTATTTCCACCTAATCATGAACATGAAAAATGGTCACCATAGCCACTAGACACCATCCTTGAATTTAGTCATTTTGGCATAGATTTCTAAATATTTGTAGTTAGAGTACATCATTAGTGTCATCATCATGACTAATGAATTTTTAGTTGTGTTGTATTTTAGGGACACAATTTTTTCTACCATAAGGACTATCACCTTTGAGTTAATAATGAACTCAAGATTAGATTGGGCCTCCTTCCTCCATTTCTTCTAATCTCCTACTGACATAGCTCAATTTTTAGGTCTAATTGTATGTCATGTGTTTTGTGAAAAAATATCCCCTATAATGGATTGAATCAGTTGAGTGAATGTTGGGTTCTCCCAATAACGCAACTATACAAATATTTTGACTTTGACTTTGATGATCAACACGACTAATTTATATAGACTAACCAACTAATGACAACTATACTAAAGAAAATACATAAATATATAGTGAAAAATATAACAAACAAAAAACTAAACATAAACCAAATCATTTAATTAAAAAACAGAATTTATAAACTATAAACAAAAATTAAAAACTAAAAACAACACAAACTATGGATTAGGAAACATAATCTTGACATGGGATTATAATCTGATTAAACATAAGATTAAAATTTTAATAAAGAACATAATGAATACATAATAAAAAAAACTTAGTCTACACTCAACATAGTTAATAAACCAAAAAAAATATATTATAAATATATATTGAATGATGGCATAAAGGATGGGTGACATTGGATGATCTAACTAGCATATTCAAACGATCAATTATATTGACTTCAAAGGCACATGAAGTTGAAAAATAATGTAAGCAATATGTGACAAGAAAGCACATCAAGAACAAAATTGCACGGTGAGTACAAGTTTATCACTTTGACAAAGTCTTTAGTGAATGTGAGGTCACACAAGCTCAATAAGTAATGTCATGCAATAAAACTCAATGTCACACATATGGCAAGGGGCTACATATAAGGCCAAGGGCGACAATCAGGGGACATAAAATCTTGTACACAAAGCCAATGGCTGCACATAATATACAAACAATAACTAGCTTATAGGTAGCTCAACATGGTTAAAGATCATATAAATATATAACTTGTGATAGTGTGATCTATGGATCAAGATGCCCCCAACATTAGTATGGCCATTAGGTATAGGATAATCCAACATTTGTGTGTCCATGTATGATCTGTATGTCATGCATCATACTCATATACTATGAAATGCATGTGTGTATGAAAATAATATGTCATATACCAAATATGTGATAAATAATATATGTAAATAGTGTAACTAGTTGAATTTTTTTTGTATTTTTATTTATCTTAAAAAAATTGTATATTTTTCAAATATTTTGAACAAATATGTATACTAGTTAAGGAGCTAATAAATGGGATGTGCCCCTACAAGGTCTTAGATTCATTAATTTAAATTTCCTTCATTGGGAAACTATATCAAGGCCTTATTTTTATCATGATTGTTTGGAGATTGGCTTAATATAATCATGCCTTGCTTTTGAATCTTCTGTTGTAATACCCAAAAATTATTGTATGATATCCATGCATTTTATTGTAAGCATAATAGTATTTGGATTTATTCATAAGACATGCTGCAAGCAAAGTTATTAACTTGTTTCGAACCATATCTCTTATAACTTCACTTTGATTATTATTAACCTTGTGCATATGTTTTGAACCATTGAGTGTAAATGTATTCCATTTTTGAACCCATAATTGAGATGAAATATTTTGAAACACAAAGAAATTTAAGGGAGATGCAAAGGTGCAATCAACACTAGCATGCTCAAGATTATGGAAATGTGCAATATTGTCCTCAAGCAACACAACCCTTAGACATAAAGCTTAAATTTTCTTCCTATGTTGTGAGATAACAATGCAACAAGTGTATGTATTCAGATTATTTGATTGTATTTAAGTATTTGTTTTTACTTTGTCAATATTATATTGTTTTTAAGTGGGAACTTTCAAATTATCAATACTCTTTACATATGAATTATCCTCATACTCTCTTGAATCCATAAGTATAAACTTATTATGAGATAATTACTCACCTAAATCAATAGAATTGAAATTTAGTTACAAAAATGATCATCTTATGAGTTTAAATATTTTGATTTTAGCCAATTAACTTCTATGCTTCCGATAGAAGTAAGTTTTTGATATCAACCATTTTATACACAAATTTTGACTTGTGATAGAGAAATCAATACAATAGAAGAAATAAATACCATTAACCCAAAAACTAATGCAACATATTAGTATTCTAACCCAGAAATTAATGCAACAAGACAAGTACAATTCTGATCTTTGGCTCCTTTGGGGAAATAAACACTTCTGACCCAGTAATAGGAAAAGGAAACAGTTTAAAATATCAATTCATTTAAAATCTGAATTTATGGTCTGAAATTACAAAATTGGATTGTAATTTTGTGTCTTCTCGCATCTACAAAATCAAAATTCGTTCTCCTCCAACTCAGAATTGTAAAATCAAATGGATTCAACTGAACACTGTCCTAGCAGAAAATATCTGGGCTCTTTTGCTTCTCCCAATGCCCTAACTCATTTTCTTGGTTCGTGATTTTTTTGTTGCGTTTTTGCTCTAACTGTCACGTCGTTTTCTTGTCTGAAAATCCCATGCAAGTGTACAAATTTCTGCGCTTTCCTGTGGTCATGCCCTAACTCCTCTGGTCATTCAAATTTTTCTCACATCGTTGTAAATCAGTTGTGCCCTAACGCCTCTAGCCATATTCGTTCACCTTTTCTATCTGGTTTGCGATTTTGCCGCTGTCTATTTTACCCATGCCATGTGTCTTTCTAGTTTTGAATCACGAGCTTCTTGGTTTTGAATCACGAGTTTGTTTTGTCTTTCCACAGTGGCACAGAAATGCATCATTCTCCTTATGATCCAGGTGACTGGTCGTGGGTTTCCATTGACTATTGCGAACTGTTCAAACTACAATCCTTTTGATTTCTGCACTTTCTATACCTGTTCTGTATCTGTAGCTCGAAACATGACCTCTTCGTCATCATGAACTATTCATATCCTTCTCTTATGGCTTCCACAAACAACGTCCTCCATTTGTACCAGATTAGGGTTTCCATGAACAATTGGATCTAATACTAATGTTCTTCGCAAATGAATGTTGAAAAAATGAAGAGAAATGAAGAGCATACAACACACTTTCACATTTATATGTCCATACTTTTATTAACCCCCCATTTCCTCCTCTTAAATTTTAATCATTAGCTCTTAAATTTTAGTCATTAGAAATTGTCACGAGTATTAATATTGTTAAGATTGAATTCAAATATTAATTATAAATTGAAAAGTGGTGTATTACATTTGAAGAGGAAGAAATCTTGAGAGCATTTTTTCAATTTTTGATATAGCATTCTATTGAAATAGCTTTCTATTGTATAGCACATTTTTATATATTTTGAAGTTATTTTTTATATATAATTTATTATTTTTAAACATTTTTGTTTTGTATTTTAAGGTAGGATAACTTAATGTTATTTTGTTGAGCATAGTATTGTAGATTCAATTTAATTTCTTTGACACTCTAGAACATAAAAGAGTTGAGTGAGATTTAAGGGAAGAAAAATGAAGAGTAAAATTAGGTGAACAAAATTAAAAATCAAAAACTCAAATTTTTAGTTTTAAACATTTGATTAAAAAGAATAGTTTGGTCCTATAACCTATCAAGGATGATTTTGGAAATATTTTCCAATCACATATTTTTTTTTAAAAGTTGGCTTGCCTCAAACTCACACATTTCTATATTTATGTTTCAATAACAGGTCTTCTACAATATTCTAAATCAAAATATGTCATTTATATTTTTTTATATTTAATTTTTTTATTATTCATTTATTAATAATACATTATTATTTTAGTATGATGATTAATTAGATGTAGTTCATTTATTATATTGTATTTTAATGAAATTATATTTTCTTATTCCTAAGGTTATATCTTGCCTCATATTGTGTAGGAACTTAATTATAACTAAGTACCCAAATATGGAAAGTATTATACGTTGTATATATAGTCAAGTAGATTGGGACTAGCATGTATATTATCACTTATGCATAGATATTTTTGAGTGACATGGTCTAAAAATAACAATACTTCCCATTTTTAGTTGTGCATAGATAAATGAGTTTATTTCAGTCACCTTGCTTATAAACCAATATTGATGGAAATTATCAAACATAGTATGGAATAAGTTGATCATTCTCTAACTTATTCATAGAGACTTGTTAATGACAATATCTATCAATTCTAATCCATTTGACTACACCTGAAAAGTACAACAATTACCATATCTAATTGTCCAGTTATAATTGAAATTTTGTTATCACCATACAAATAGACCTATACTAATAGAAATTAGTAAACATTCAACATGTAATTAATTGATCATCACTTAACTTCTATATAGAGACTTGTGAAATATAATATATATATATATATATATATATATATATATATATATATATATATATATATATATATATATATATATATGTTGATGCACTTGAGTGTATCTCAAGGTAAAACATTCTTCTATTGTTCAATATAACCAATGCATGACTCTCTTCTATATATAAGAAGTAGAGAAGAACATTGAATTTGGATTGAAAAATCATTATTAAAATTATTAAAGTCTTGATCGACAAAATCTTAAAATTTCATTAGTGACAAACCTATTCAAGTTGAAAGGCTCACTTTTTTAGGTTTCATTAGTGTTTTATTTTATGTTATTTTAAAGTTTTTTCTATCTTTGGACTCAATATTTTTCTTTCTTGAAATTGTGATTTTGGGCCTCAATAGTATTTTTATTCAAAGTCTTATTTTCTACCTATTCCATTTTATTTTTATCCTAAGAACCCATGAGTTTATTTTTTACAATGTATATGGAAAGTTTACTTAATGGATGCTCAAAGTGTTAAGTGAAAAGCCATATGAAGCTAGATAATAATACCATAATGAAGAACACCATGTTTGTCTAATTCAAACCCAAAGTGTAAAAATAAGGTGGCATACGTATCCATGCTTAAACTATCCCTACCTCTCAAGCTCCCAAAGCTTATGAATAGGGTTGTGCAATCTATATCTCTCTACCAAACCATGTTTATGAAGCTCCTCAAATGTAAGCATATTTCAATACATATTAAGTTTGCATCAAGATTAGTGGAATGAAGGAAGAAGTGTGTTAATTGCGATTAAAGTTTGGCAGTATATGATCAAGGGAGGATCTAAATGTTTATATTGATAATGGAAGATAGAGGCCACTTCCTTCCTATAATTCCCATTTCAATACACTTCAAAGACCATGTAACCCCACTTTTGAGGCTTTAAAAATAAAATAAACTGCATTTCTTTTTTCACAAGGTGAACAATATCTTTAGATGTTTATTTGATGTTGCATTATAAGGGAAAGCATCATATCTATTTTAAGTGACTATAAAGTAATTTTTATGTTTTAATATGGAGGATCAATTTCATTAGACATATTTTTCAAAAATGTAAGGAGATACTTAGGGAATACAAATTACAATATATTGAGTGTTTATTTTCAATATCTATGTTTGTGAATGGTGTGTTATTAAAAATTTAAATACTTGAATGTTTTTATTTTTTATTGTAAATATCCACCTCTAATAGTAATTTGAAGCCTTCCTTGAGAGGTCTTGACCTATTTGAGTAGCTCTACAAAACATATTTAGTATATATTAAGTGTAAACACTTTTAGGTTTACTGAACTCATGGATTGGTACTACAAAATGAATACAATAATTTCAATTATGATTTTTTTTATGATACATGATTTTATAGATGCACTCATGTGGATTGGGAATTATATACCATAAATTCCATCATAAATCACATATTTTGCATGTCATAAATGCAATTATGTTCATATTATTATATTCATGAATTGCTTGTTGACATACTAGAGTGCACCAAAATAGTCATGTAATTCATGTATCTTAAATTTAGTCACATTGATATTTTAGTCATCACTTGCAGGTGCATTCAACTAGATGGTTGATGGAAAAAATTCACTCATCGAAGGATAATTTGATCAATCACATGTATATACAATTTTATGTATCCTACATTTTAGGATATGACTCTATATAAATATTAACATCACCTATAAAATATAATTTTATCAAATATATACTATATTCTAGTGTTTTCCACAACTCAAATATAATCACACTCACTCCTAATATCACAAATATAGATTAATAATAATAATAATAATAATAACTATGTTTCACTAATTAAGATTGTTCGTAACATTACCCCTTAGTAAAAACATAGGGAAAAGAACAATGCTACATAGGAAGTAGGACACACATGAGTTTGAGATGGGTAACATTGGATGGTGTAATCACCTAAAAGTGACACTTGAATGCTAAGAGTGCTACTTGAGACCACCTATCCTAGAGCCTATTTTCACACTTATCTATCCTTTTTGTGGGCCATAGGCATCCCTAGTCATCCCTAAAACAATCCCAGACTCTCATTCTTACATCATGGCCCTTCGTGCCTAGTGTTTTACCACTTAGACACTAGTGCCATAATAGGGACATTAGGGCCATATGGCATTAGTGTCCCAATAATGGAGCTATTGTTCTTTCATTCCCTTTTTCACAAATAAATATCTTTTCAAATCTTAGACATCCTAGGGTCGAGCTAAACCTATTTTAGCACCTACAAAAGCACTAAAATAGTATAAATACATGAATTTTATCCCTCTAACCACTATATGGAAATCAGATGCAAATTACATATGCAAAATTAGAACAAGTTGTGCATAATTAAGGATATCAATCCATATTCAACCCTACTTCTACATACTCCCATATACAACATTCCAAAGTCATATTAACCATATTTCAAGTCTCAAACACATTTAAAGCACTCAAGTCAACTATCATAATAGCTTCACTTGCACTAGCACTTAGGTAGGGAGAACTACATTGGGATTGATCACTCTTCAGATTATTGGTATATAGCAAACTCTCTTCATAACTGGGTGTTGAGGATGTACAACCTACCCCACTAACAAACACACTTTTCATACTATATCAACTAGATGCCCTAGCAACATGGAAGATTAGGGTTTCCTCATAAAATCATTCAAAATAGGCAACCTAAATTGTTTTAAAACTCATGCAAGTAGGAATAGACTTTATAGATCCAGACACAACTACACCTAGAAGCCCAAGATATTCCTACATAGATGACATTACTACCAAAAAGGGACATTAGCACCACATAGCACTACTATCCAATTAGGGTGCTAATGTCTAGGAGGGGTTTTGATACTTGGATCATATTTGTGAAACTCATACTAATCTTTACCTCAATTTTTAGCCCCCAAATCATCTGTCTCAGTCATTTTCTATCTAATTTATTATTTATATTATTTATTACTATTTTTAGAAAGGTCAAATTAGTCAGTCTATAACATATCAGTGGCTATATTTAATACATATTTATACCCTAATTTACTATACTAAACTCTTTAACAAAATAGGATTTACAACTCACTAAGTCCTAAAAGGTTAAAATATTTGGTGAACCTAACTTACTTCGAACAATGCACAAAACTTAACCCTAGATGATCTTAGGGTTTGCATCCTTTTTGTTTCCATGCTCATCTATTAGTTCTAAAATATCAATTTTGTTTCAGTGTTTGAGTTTTACAATATTTCATAGATTAAATTTCTTTAAAGATTTAAAATACACAATAGTTTGTTTTCCTACTCCACAAACTATAATGGTAGAATTTAACAACTGATTTGATGAAGCCAATAAAAGATAATTACAAGATTTTCTTTCCAAACATTCAGATATACAATATGACCTTATCAATATTATCCATAAAGAACTTCAAAAATAAAATAATGGTCAATGTTCTACTCTCCCATTAATAATATTATTACACCTACTTTGGGGCCAACTCAACTAGCACAACAACCGATTATAACTCAATAACCTTGAGTGATAGCTACACCTATTATGGCTAGTTCCTCCACTCCAGATATATAATCCCTTGTGTAGGAGGTTCATACTCTATATGGTAATGATTTACATCTTGAGTAGGGAGATATTATGCCATTACATGCCTTGGACTCTCATGTTCTTTTCCATACACCTTTGCAACATCATATAGTGGAAAATCCTTTGCCATATACAGTAATGACACCTAAGATTAAATTGTATGATGGTAAGGGTGACCTAGAGCACCATTTTTGAGTTTTTCATGAAACATGTTTGGACTATGTGTCAAATGATTTGGACCTTTACTAAGTTATTTCCATGCAATCTAAAGGATTATACCTTATAGTGTTTTTATGATCTACTAAATAAGTCTATCACCACATTCAATTTAATGGTTGATATGTTTTTAGCAAACTTCTCAATAAAACATCATTGATAAGATCTCATATGCTCAAGTCGCATAATTAAAAAAAAACCAAATGAGCCTATTTTAGAATACATCTTACAATATAAGACTTTATTGGACAAATTGACTATCCCCATGGCAGATAAAGAGCTCTATTATATATTCAATTAGAGCCTACCACCATAATTACCTAAAGCTAGCTTGTTCAAGAAGTTTTCAACCTTCCCATATTTATTCCACATAGTGAAAGAAAGAGAAGGGCAAATTAAAATATACAAGTGGATCATATTTAACTATTAAGAGTTATAGTAAGCCTCCATACAAGGTAAGGGCCACTAAAAATAAGAGTGATCCAAAGGCCATAATTAATGTAGCTTCAAATCCATCTCCTTGCCTAGTTTTATCATCTCGACGTAGAGTGTTCACTAACCTTCTAAAATCACTAGCACATGTTTTACAACATCTCTTAGAATGAAATGTCATATCTTTCCCTCCCATCAAAGAGGTTGATACAACATGGCCTCTTCCAAATAAATATGATTAGAATGCATTCTGATAATATCACAAGGAACTTGGCCATACTATAAATAGATGCATCAAATTGAAACATAAGATACAAAATTTGATAGAGGTTAATAGTATTGATATGGGCACACCCATAAAGGAACCCAAAGTACAAAAACAAAAGCTAAAGCATTAAAAATATTCTTAGATCCATTTCCAAATCATAAAACAAATGAGGTAGGGGTACTTCAAGTGTTCATTGCATGTGTCAGGCACATCTACCACCAACATCATATCACACTACTACAGAGGAGGCACACCCACTACATAATATCATTGGTGTGTATCATAATATAGTTCTAGATAAACCAATCATCACATTCTCAGAGGAGGATATTTTTGATGATGATTTGGATTTATATGCACTCTTTGTACAAGCTTACATAGATAATCATCTTATTTAGAGTGTTATGGTTGATAATGAGTCAAGTATTAACATGTGCACTATCACACTTATACAACATTTGGGGTATTTAAAGTAGGATATATCTCTTACATATATATTTATCAGTGGTTTTAGTGGCCATATTCAAAGCTCCATTGGTGATATTATACTTCCACTATAGATTGGACCAACACATATTGCCACTAGATTCTTAGTAGTACCTAATGCAGACATATTTGACATGTTACTAGGTAGGGCATGGATATAAAAGCTAGAAGCCATCCCATCCATGTGCATAGATTCATAAAATATATACATATAAATCAGGTGATCATAGTTAAAGGTATTTCATATGAGTATCCTCTACCTATCCCACAGGGAGTTACATCATAGTTACTAGTTACAACACAATTACCAGTCATAACATAGTTACCATTTATAGCTCTGAGCATAGTTCTTATCAATAAACCATAAAGTTCATCATATCCAAAAATGTAGGTGAGGTCTACTCTTACAGTGTTCTACACAAACTATAAGATCCATGGAGACCATTATTAGAGAGACCCCTATGTTAGAGATATGTGACATATTCTAGTGGACCTCCCTCTACTGACTTTCTTTTGAGATCAATATTATTGAGTTCGCAAGGTTCTCAGCATAGGGAACCTATGCCATATATAACATCTTATACCAGATGGGTCCCTAAGACCCCCAAAGTTCATAAAACACCACTTATAGTTTCATAGATTCTTTGCACCACTTCACATGCAAGGCTAGGTATAGATCTCTCAGTATAATAGATTCTTGGACCATAGTTTCCCTTTAATATAGCGTGCATGATCACTTTTCCTTTATTTGGCATAGGCCACATTGATAGTGAGTGGGACTCATTAGTTAGTATTGTTCCTCCCTTATTGTACATATTTTCCTTCCCTATTGATCATTGTATATAGTTTCATTTTATTATTTCTTATACATATCTTATATCTAGAAAATCCAAAATAATATAGTACTTTAAAAAAAATAAAAAAAATCAAATATTTAATCATAAAACACAAAATTATTGATTGTATGAATTTCCATGTTTACACTTCTTATATTTTCTAGACACTACATATGCTAGCTATCTTAGTATATTTAGTTTTATCATACATATATACTTCACTTGTTCTTGTCGAGTGCTTATAGATTACTTATAGAACTTAGGTCCACTACACCAATCAAGATTTTTAATTACCTACCCATTGGGGGCAAATACACTGATACAAGGTTTCTTCATTTGACACACTTGCCCACTTGGGAGCACCCTATACATAGTTTTGATTACAAGGTTACATCTTTCTATACTATACATCACAACTTTATAATTATTATATCTAAATATTGATCATGCTACACTTAGTCAGATTATTTAATGGCTATTACTAATTTAGACTCGACATATGTATCTCTTGAATCTTACATAGATTTGTATTACATGTTCATGCATACTTTCATTTCTAGCTTTCCTAGTTTAAACTTGTTTGTATCTCTATGCTTCTTCTATTCAAGGGCATTCGAATATGCCATTGATCTTTGGTTTTACGCCACTTATTTTCATAGTATGTATGCTTTAGACATGTGCCCATGTCCTTGTGTTCCTTTCTTATTGTGTATGCAAACATTTGCATGTCCTTTCATGTGGCTCTGAGCTATCGTACTTGTTGTTTACATACGTGGACATTTGAACATGTCCTTATATGTCTTATTTTTCTCAAATTTAGTGACATATGCCCATGTCCCTTATACTATGTCCCCTTGGACTAATTTTCATGTCTCATGTTTATTATATGTATGCTTTTACGTATACATCATGGCCATGACACTTGTATCTTGCTTATTACACACTCTAGTTTTAGATGCCATAAGGGACATCATGCATCTCCCCTCCCTAATTGGGTGTCATGATGGACATCATGCCCAATCCCCATAGGTAACTACTCATTTATTACTCATATTAGATAGTACATATATTATTATATCTATCTTGACAACCTTGTGAATGCCAAACATAACATACATTACATAATTACAAAATTATGCTCAGATTATCTTACATTCTGATGTTATGTATGCACATTATGTTGGATTATTACGTAGATATCATATATTCTCTAGCTAATGCACATCTCATAGAGCTTTTCTATTGAGGATAGTTCTTGCATAGGTTTAACAACTCCCCTCAAAATAGGGGAATTCACAAGGGTTTGTCACATAGATCAGGCTACCATAATGCACTCACAGTACATTTTTCATCACATAGGCTCAGATTATAGAAATCAGACTCAAGTAAACACAATGGGAAAATAGTGCCATAGAGATCAGTGCATTTACATAGAAATTAGAGCAGTGGGGCTTTAGTGCCTAAATTAGGACACTAACACCACATGGTGTTACTATCCAAGATATGGTGTTACTATCTAGTAGCATCAAATTAAAATAAATCTAGATTGGCCAAAAAAATATAGTAGGTGTAGTCCAAGTTTTCATAGGTTCAATTATAGATTTACCAGTTTTATTCAGATTCATACTAGTTTAGCTTAGATTCATACCAATTTGCTTAAATTTGGGGTATAATGCATGGCATGACTATTCCCATTTAAAATTTAGATATTCAAATACATATATTATTACAACTTAGTTTAGAATCCATATGTTTAGATATTAGATTTGGAGGCAAGTGTATGGCACATTGTTTTCATATGCTTGCTTGCATACCAGTTGATAAGATAGATTAACAAAGTCCATGTCATTATCTATGTTATATACATCTGACATCATATTATAGGTTACACACCAATTTTATTTCTTACTCCATTTTCAATGGTTGGAATTCTCGAGTGACCCAGAGCATCTAAATATACCCAAGTAGCTGTAGTGCCAACATTTCTAGTTAGACATTTCTAGCTATAGCCTGCAGTTTTAGTTTTAGACGCATCTAATAAAGATGGGTAGGAAATGATGGATTTATAGTATATTTGAGATATTGAGCCACCTACATGAGAGGGTTGAACACACAATCAGTCCAATCCAATCTATTCAGAGGTCATGATCCACCAAATAGGGGTGGATAATGATGGAGTCAAAACTAGATTGAGTTTTTGAGCTACCCATACATGAGGATTGAGCAAGACATAAAATAAGTCTGTATTATTCACTAATTGATCACTATATATATACACACACATAGGTTTTCACTAGGTTTATACATTAGTTCATGTACCCAACAAGGTCTATTCTTTCCTTTCCTCTATCTTATTCCTTTGTTCAGTTTTGCTTCTTTAATTAGTTTTGTCTTTGCTTTTACTATATCTTAATTAAGGACTAATTTATGCATATCTCACTTGAAAAACATCCATTGGAGCATGATTCATATACTTAGATCAAACTTCAAATGCTCCACCTCTTAGGTAAGTCTAGGAATGCTTCTTTTTCCTTTATCCTAATCATTTTGCTTTACTACATTTCTAAAATAAAGTGGAGGGGAAAATGTAATCACCTAAAAGTGACACTTGAGTGCTAAGAGTGATAATTGAGACCACATATCCCTAGATTATCCCTAGTCTTATCTTAGAGCCTATTTTCACACTTATCTATCCTTTGTGTGGGCCACAAGCATCCCTAGTCATCCCTAAAGCAGTCCCAGTCCCTCATTATTGCATCTTGGCCCTTTGTGCCTATTATTCTACCACTTGGACACTAGCACCATAATAGAGATAGTAGTGTCACATGGTGCTATTATACTTTCCCTCCCTTTTTCACAAACATATATCTTTTCAAATATTAGACCTCCTAGGGTCAGCCTATACCTCTTTTAGAAACCACACAAGCACTAGAATAATATGACTAGATGACGTTTATCTTTCTAACCAGTAGATGAAAATTAGATGCAAATTACATATGCAAACTCAAAATAAGTTGTGCACAATTAAGGTTATCAATCCTTATTTTGACCTAATTATACATACTACCATCTACCTCATTCCTAAGCTTAGATTACCCATATCTCAAGTCTCAAGCAAATTCAAAGCACTCAAATCGACTATCATACTAGCTTCACTTCTACTTGCACCAACACTTAGGTAGGGATAATTACATTGGGATTGATCCCTCTTTGGATTATTGGTATGTAGGCAACTCTTTTCATAGTAAGGTGTTGAGGATGTCCAGCCTACCCCACTAACAAACACACTTCATCTTGTATCAACTAGATACCCTAGCAAACATAGAGGATTAGGGTTTGCTAATAAAATCAATCAAAACATGCAACCTATAGGGTTTCATAACTTTTGCATGCAGGAATAGAATTTAAATATCTAGACGTAGGTGCACCCAAAATCTTAAGATAGTCCTATGTAGAGGACGCTACCACTAAAATAGGGACACTTGCACCATATAGAGCTACTATCCAATTAGGGTGATATTGTCCAAGAGGGGTCTTCACACCTGGATCCTATTTTCAACACTCAGACCATTCTCCACCTCATTTTTTAGCCCTCAAATCACCTATCTCAGTCATTATCTAGTTAAGTTATTATTTGCATTATTTATTACTATTTTTAGAAAGGTCAAATTAGTCAATTTTGTAATGGATCAGTGGTTGTATTTACTACAAATTTCTAACTTGATTTACTATACTCAGATCTTTTAACAACATAGGATTTACAATTCACTCAGTCCTAAGAGGTTAAAATAGACATACAATTAAATAAGACATACAACTTTGATCGAGGATAGGGATACACACACTAATATAAGATCATACAAATAAGAGTTATTAGGTAAAAATACACTATATAGACTATATAATTATGAATGAACAAACACGGTTCAAAATAAGATCATTAAAGATAATCCATACTTAAATTTACAATAAGTAATTAGGGAGAAACATGCTACTTAATGCAAGTGTGTCATGGGCCTCTACTTCTCCTCTATTTTGATCCTCTAATTAGGTGGGCATCACTAAGTAGGTACAAAACAACTAGTGGAAATATGTTCTCACTATATTGGATCCTAGCCATCTTATTTAACCTTATGTTTGTATCTACTACACTTGATCACTAAAACTAGATCATGAACATCAAAATCATCATTGATGCATATATCACCATTTTTTGCTTTGGTCTTTTAGGTATAAGGTTTTTGAATCATCTATAACTAGAGTAAATCAACACTATCATTTATTATTAATATCTCTTCATCTATATTTTTTTTGGCATACTGTATTTTACTACTAAAATAAGCTACTAATATCGAAGTTAGCTATAAACTCAAGATTATGATTGGCCTCCTTCTATTTCTTCCCTTTATGTGCACCCAACTCACTCAAACAAATTGAATATGATGGTCCTATGGACCACATATCAATTCATGATGCATGAAAACATTTTAAATATTATATTTTTTTTCTAAAAACATCTCCTACCACATAAGTAAAAATTATTTTATGGGTGTTAAGTACAATCAACAATGCACCCATGTACATAATACATCTTTTTAACTTAGTTTTCATTAAAAAAAAATATTTCATGAAATTTGAAAGGTTTTATGTGAAATCATTATACCAAAATTATTACAAAATTATTTTTTAGCTTTTAGAAAAAACATTATTGAATTTGACTCTTGGTTTAAAAGATAAGCAATTATTACAATTTCTCCAAGCAAGTTATGCCCAAAACACACTAATAATTTTAAATTAAAAAAGAATACATGAGCTCCAATAAAATCATTTTGAGGGATGTTTAAATACATACAAAAACATAATGTGTTAAATTTTTGAGAATGAGATCCTTATGGTTTTAGAGATATGGAATTGATTTGGGTCCTGGGTTGACTAAAGGTAATTATTTAAAATATCTATAGTTTTGATTCTTTTTTTATTGAGTAGTTTTATAAATTTCTAAAAAACTAATAAAAATAGAAGCCATAAATTTCTAAATATCTATAGTTTTGATTCTTTTTTTATTGATTAGTTTTAATATATCGTACAAAAAATAATAATACGTGAAGGTTACATAGCAAATAAAATGGTTGATATTCATGCTCAAACTCCTCCTTGAATGAAAAAACTACCTCAACATGAGTAAAAAGTAGGAAATAAAAGGCCAGACAATAGACAACACTCAAAATCAACAAACAACATAAAAATTAAGCACAAGATAGAGGACCCAAGGGAGGAGGTCAAGGGTCATCCTTGGGTGGCAGAATCACCCAAGTAGAAGGCTCTATAATAAGTATGTATGGATTTCTGGTTAAAACTATGCCATAAAAATCATAATCAGTACCACCCAACCATAATTAGATTCAACACCACCCAACCATACAAGTGATATATAGTCATATCAATAGTACAATTATTATTAGGTTGTGTATGATTAACAGTGCTAGTAGGAGAACCTCTATGAGAGGGAGTTGTGTCAACATTACCATGTGGCAGCGATGAGCTCTACCCCCAGATGAAAGTGAGGGGAGAAATGACCATGATTCACAACTAACATTTATACCCCCTGGAAGGTGTCAATGGTAGACCTTAGGGTGGCTCATATGGTGGCACCCAACTCATAGTGTAGGGGAAATCCCCTAGTGGTCTATAATCTCTTAGAGGTCGAAGACTTCCATTGCAACCTTGTATGTTTGAGATTAAATCTACATGCAAAAGATAAACTAATATAAACCTTGTCATTAGTATAAAAATGAGAAGAGCATTCATCATTATTTAATATAGAATTATTTCTAGATTTTCATAACTAGAAAATAATAATGGCTCTAAAAAATCCATAGAAAAGTAATATAAGTTGGCGAATTGGTCGAGTCCCTCAAAAAAGTAAGCTACCAAGAAAAAGGCTCAGGGTGATAAGGCATGAATAGGATATGGATCCAATTCTATGCAAATTGGGCCCATGAGTAAAACTAGAAGAGGTGTTTTAATGACTCAAAACATCAACAGGCAGGACACAAGGGTGAAGTAATGCTCATGTGAGAGAGCCACTCCTTGAATGAGATACCTTGATAGACTGGGCACTATTAACCAAATTTGACTTTTAAGTCAAATTGGGGTACCCCTAGGTAAAAAATTGACTTTTAGGTGTTTTAGGGGTCTAATACATATTTCAAAAGGTATTTTATAGGTTTATTAATGTCATTTAATGTTATACTAGCCTTGGTCTTTAGTCATTTTAGTCATTTTGAGGTAAAAAAAGTACATTTAATGACTTGTACAGATTTATTGGAAAGTGTGAAGGTGCAAAAAGGTGATTTAATTTTAAATGTGTCTTAATGATTCTTAATAAACCATTGGTAATTGAAATTGGTAGGTTTTTTAGAAGAAAAGGTAGTTTTCTTAGGAAAAGAGAAGAAAATGGCACTTTTACAGTCCATGGGGAAGTGTGCCACATGGGATATGATCATGGAATATCTCTTCAAAATCCCCAAGCTCATTTCCACATTTTAAGTGTTTTGAAAGTGCTATTTTCAGCCCAAAAGCATTCTATTATTTTTTCACCCTTCTTGGCAAGCAAAAGTAGTCTCTAGGTTTGTACTTGGTACGACCAACAAAGGAGGTTTAAAATAAAATGATTTGGGGAGGTCATATTAAACTCAAATACCTTAATTTACATATAAATATTTTGAATAATGGTGGCATTTACTTCATGAACCATCCTCATGAAGTTGACTATACTTTTTTTCCTATTGTTTCATGCACCTTATAGGTTTTGCCTTGGTTTGAGAAATTATGTATGAACAAATTGGTGATGTTGAGTCTATAATTTTTTTTATACTGTAAAAAATTATCTCAATGGTTAGTTTCAAATTTCAAGATGTTTTAGTGAGCAAAACATCTCAAGTTGGTAGATTAGTCTCATTCAGGATGACAACCAATTTTCCACCATTTCTAGGATCTTCATGCTTGATCTTGGTTTTATAGAGTTGTAATAGGTAATTTATCATGTTTTAAATGTGATATTTTTCACTTAATATTACAATCTCATCTTATAAGGCATATTACATGAGAGTGCATTCATGAGGCATCATGTAGTCAGTTTGTTATAGGACTGTCACATACAATCAACTAGATGAACTGTGTAAGACTTTTAAAATGTCTATAAAGGTATATTTATAGTCTTTATGAGTTTAAAACATCACCCTATTAGGATAAAATAAATGATATCCTCAAAGGAGTGTAAAAGGAGAACTATTGCAGCCATATGCAACATTTATAGCCTGGCAACCATGAACGTATGTTTGTAGGCATCTTTTAGAAGTGTATCATGTTGGATCAGAGGTTTTGGAAATTATTTAAAATTTTTATTTGTGATAAAATACATTTGGGGAATTTTTTTAGAGTTTAATCCTATCCATGAAACCACTCACTATACACATGTTTCCAATCTGCTCACTACCTACTTGTAGCTCACATACACCTACATGTGTCCTATTGAAAACCAAGCATTTTGAAATGATAATTTGAGATGAGAGTTATTTACAGCCAAAGGATTATATTTTCAAGTTTTTAGAAGATTTTAAAACTCATAAAAGTCACAAAATAGGCACTTTATCCATGCCTGTAACTTTGCTACCTGTGAATAAAGATAATCACCTACAGGTGATGAAAACAGAGGATTGAGGCACTCAATGGGGTTTTAAGGCATGTAATTAAACTCTTATTGGATACCCAAGGTTTAAAGGGATCATGTCACACATGTTTTAATTAATAGTTATATATACATGAGGGGAGTTTTAGTTCCAAATGTGAAATGAATATGTTTAGGCCTCTTGTCCCTAAATTGAAAAAATAGAGGTCAAAATTTTTTATGGATGTATTGAAACATGTCTTCAAAGAGTTATAAAGCATTGAAATATGTAAATATTTCATACTCTAGAATGAAAAGGATATATTCCAAATATGGATTCAATAATATGGGTGTAAGGTGATGGTTTGACGGCTCAAAGTTGCTTAGAAACACACTAAAATCGTGCAATATCATCTACAAAATTTTGAGTTTGAGCAACCTTTGTTTCAAATTTGATAAGCTAGACCACATATTCACACTTTAATGGTTCAAAATATTTATCATGAATCCTTTATGACTTAATTATCACTAAGAGAGGCTCATCTACTATGTTTAGCCCCTATACACATCTATAGTCCATACAAATGACCTGAGAAGATACACCTACAATAGGGGTAGAGAGCAAGAAAGTTAGAATGTTTGAAATGGACCTAATCCAAAAATAAATAAATATGATAAACTAATGATAAATAATCATGGAAACCTTAGGAAGGGATATAAGCATGCATTAAATTCCTAGGTCACATAACATATAGCTACAGGTCCTGATAGTTACAGTACAGTCAGTTATAAGTGACTATAACTAACAGTGACCTCATTGATAGATATTCTAAGTATTTGACATGGATATGCATGGTTCATGTTGACCATTTTGGTCCTATAGGCCAAAATCGGTCACCTTCTTTCCCTGCTATTCTTAGCTAGTTCATTTTTTGATTTTGTATAAAATCTATGGATTATGCAGGCATTTCTACAGACTTTGCAGGTGTTTCCAAAGAAAAGGGCCAAAGGAATCAACCAAATGGCGACGGGTGCACAAACATCAAATTTATAGAAAAGAAATCATCAAGAAAAGAGTAAGCAAAATCCCCCATGTGTCATCTTTTGTGGACTCTCAAAGGACCCCTTAAAGTTAAGC